>ML793437.1:0-74928 GCA_009831015.1 Picea engelmannii | reverse complement strand
TAACCCATTTCTAGGTCACTTAACCTATTTTCCTTATTTTAGGGTTAACCACTTTCCATAAATAGAAAGTTCTCCAATACTTTATCATTTAAATATTCCTTCTTGATTTTGTCAATTCTCTTTATTATTTATATAATCCACCTTGACTTTGTCACTTTACTTTATCATTTAAATAATGATTTCTTCTTTTAGCTCACTTTGACTTCTTTGACCTTGGGTAATATTCCTTCTTGATTTTGTCACTTCTCTTTATTATTTAAATAATCCACCTTGACTTTTTCACTTTAATTTATCAGTTAAATAAAGATTTCTTCTTTTATGTCACTTTGACTTCTTTGACCTTGGGGGCTTCAAGCCTTCATGTGGGGGTCCTTCATCTTCGTAAGGCCATAACTCTCAAACCATGAGGAGTTATGTGACATTCCACATACCACGGGAAATGGCACAACAAACACTATCCATATAGGATAGTTTCACCAACAATTTCCTTGATCTTCATCTCATTATTCCACATACAAGCATGGGTCCTCCAACCATTCTTCTAGGATAACTCAATCCGCAAAGCATCTTCCCGTTAGAGATTTCACCATAAAGGGGCCACTTTGGAGTTCATCCATTTGTGCACCTTATCAATCATGATAAGACAATAATGAGAGCATGGGTCCTCCAACCATTCTTCTAGGATAACTCAATCCGCAAAGTGTCTTCCCGTGAGGGCTTTCACCATAAGGGGTCCACTTTGGAGTTCATCCATTTTTGCACCTTATCAATCGTGATAAGACAATAATGAGAGCATGGGTCCTCCAACCATTCTTCTAGGATAACTCAATCCACAAAGCATCTTCCCGTGAGGGCTTTCACCATAAGGGGTCCACTTTGGAGTTCATCATCTATACATTTTTCCAACAATGCATCATTTACCAATGAAACCACATCGATCCATCTTCATCATGTATCAATGACAACTCATTGATCCATCTTCATCATATCAATGACAACTCATTGATCCATCTTTATCTATGCATTCTCATCAAGGAAAATACATATTACATTACATCAATCATCAATCAATCAATCCTTTGGCATCAATCAATCACTTGACATCAATCAATCAAACCATTGGCATCAATGACAACATGATCCAACAAGAGGATAGCAGCCAGCCATAGTGGTCATGTAAGATAGCTTGTTAGAGATTTAATTTCATGGAGAATTAGGTTGTAGGCCTATGAGTAATATAATGTGCAATAAATTTGCAAATTGATCAAGTAAGTTGCTACTGTGAAAATTCTTGTTGTAGCTGTAAATTCTTGGAGTCCCCAGTAGAGATATTTCATGGCCAACCTATGTTGGATCCTTGGAGGGAAGTGGGATAACTTAAGGGATTGCATGGAAGATAAGGGGATACAATTCCTCGTGTTGTGCAAGTTGAGGGGGAAGAGTGTTGGTGGATTGGAATGGCTATAGCAATTACCTTGTTGTGAGGGGACAATCGCCAACCTTAGGAACCAACCTTCTTCTTGTGGATTCATGGCCCCAACTCAGGGGTAACTTTCTATTGAGAACTGGATAAGCAAGTCTACGATTGAGTGGAACATCCATCCTCTACAATTGGTTCCATATTTACAAAGATTAGTGCTCTTATTCACAATGTTTATTTTTGTTAAATAATGAGCTTAATTATTGTACATTTTACTCTGAGTTTTGAATATTTAGATGATGCTATGTGTTTATGCTTAATTGGTTGCATTCATGTTTTCAAAAATTTATGTTAGTCGCATACTGTTTTATCATGATGCATTTCATCTATGCATTTAGTTAATGGGAGTCATAATTTTTTTGTTGGGTAAGTAGCAGGTGTGCTACAATGAAATTTAAGGTATGTAGGATATGGAGATTCTTTTACAATGCTTGTAAGACTATCAAATTAGGATATGGATTTTGATAGAAAAATCAATACACAAATAGTGGGATAAACATAGTGAATGACTTCATCTATATATTTTGATGGCTAATGACTCAATATGAATGTCAAATACAAAGTATAATGTTGTTTTTTAATTAATTATATAGATATAACAATCTAATTTGTATTACCCAATAAAATCAACAATTGTTCATGGTTCCTTCTGCAAACTATTTGGATTAGCCAAGCACTAACAAGTAAAAATGTGATCTATAAACATTTCAACAAATTAACGAATAAAATCAAAGACTAGCTTGCTAACATGGCAACATATAAAGGAAAGGATTGATATCATTAGAGGTTAACGAGGAACTTAAGGAAGGATGGAAAGATAAATTGGCAAGAGGAAAAAGATCATCAAACAACCCAAAAAAACTACACAATATTTAAGAATTATGATACGGATAACATTGATAAGCACCATATGAAATGTGGCAATGGTACAAAATAATGTTGGTGAGTTATATAGTTGGAATCTACATGTAACCTTCAAGTTATGACAGATGAAAATTGTGAGGTGATCCCACCTATCTATGTATGATGTACAAGCAATCAATAGATCCTACACACAACTTGAGGTTCATTTATCTTCCCCTAATAAACTACACCACCCCATTATCTCCTCCCCTTATGTTTCCTAAGATTTTGAGTTCCCCTCTCCCCCTTTAAATCATGGAATAATGGAATGTCTTGTGAAATATAATGGTAGTATTTATGCTTTATCTCTTAGATCAATCTAAAAAAAGCTTTGAAACTTGGTCTCCACCACCCTATGCATCCATAGTGTGTATAATTATTTTTCCAAGTTAGCAATAGATGAGCAAGACATATTTGCATGAACATGCTCTAGAATAATTGCTTTCATGTCTAAATGGTTGTCACTTATGAGAAGGGTGACGAAGACTAGATCCAAGGGTTACAAGGGTGACAGAATGTAGAACCCGTCATTAGACCAATTTAAAAAATAAAACCATATCATGTGGGGCAATATATGACCTAGATTGGAAGTTAAGGAATTATCAACAAAGAATAAAGTTGTCATTAAATGTGGAATGGAGTGGATATGTTATAAGATTCAACATAGTATATTTCCAATATGAAAATTTAGGAATTAGACAATGATGTAAAAGATGAACCCTATAAGTTGTAAAGAATTTCCTTTTCCCAAAGAAAAGTTGTTCAATTATTATGTACCTTCATAAAGACCTAGCATTTTTTATCCATTTTTTTAACCATACCAAAATCCAAGGGACCCCTCTAATCAATGCATCTCTACATTCCAACATCCAAATAAGAATGCTTTGTTATCTTTCTACAAGCTAATTTCATCATCATAATATTCAGTCCTATTGACTATAGTGTTAAATCTAACAAATATGAATCAACATCAAAGAAGTTGTTTTAGTTATTTGATTAAGTTAGATAGTCTCGTAATTATGTTAGAACTTACAAAAAGTTTAAATAAGGTATGCCAACCTTCAAGATGAATATTTAAATATGGTGTATAAAGTAGATTTTCATTTTTTACTTTAATGATTCCTTGCACAATGGCAAAGTTTTAATATAATATTTCCTTTTTTAAAGAGTTTTAATATAATATTTTTTGTTATATAATATTTCTTTTTAAAGAGTTTTAATATAATATTTTTTTTATTTTTTTTAAATTATATATATATATATGAATGAATAGATTATATATTCAGATGATTACAATTATCAAATCTTGCAACAAAGATGATGCACACACCAACTCATCCTTGTAGAGTGATATATAACAGCGAAAAAATAACTTATCCAACTTATGGAGAAGAAAATACTACTACCGTTATATTTACCTACGACTTTTCTAACGTACCTTTGCATAACCTACTTTCAAATATCTCCTTGTGTATTTTGAGTATACTGCAATTCATGCAATATTGTGAATGTAACTCAAAAGGAGGTTTGAAGGTAAGATCCCATCAGTAAGGGTGACTGCACATAAGGTCATGGGCGCACTTGGGAATGTCTTCATGACTGAAAAAGTTTTGAATTTAAGAGTAGTTTCTATAAATAGGATTAATGGTTGTTTAGTGCCTTTTTTTATGGAGCATTGGAGGCAGGTGGCTTCAATTGTGGGGCAGGAGGTGTTATAAAGTCGTGCTTATCGACGGATTATCGTTGGTATTTAAATTGCAGGGGGAACAAACACCAAAGCGGAGCGGATGGGTGCGTGGGCTGGGCTTTTTATTGCAAAACATTTGGATATCCTCGATATTCAGTTATTAGGTGATTCAAAAGTAATAATTGACTGGTTTAAAAAAAAAAAGCAAACCTCCGGGCCATAAATATTGAAGGATGGAAAAATAAAACTAGTGATCAGGCCGCTTCCTTCAGGGTTATCCACTTTCAACACATTTACAGAGAGAAAAATGTGGAGGTAGATCTCTTATCGAAGAAAGACCTGACCACTGTGAGTGGAAGACTTTTTTATCAGTCCTGGGATGGAGCTTCTGCTGGAAATGTCTAGCATTTTGACATTTTTTAAATGTTATATGTGTCGAGTACAGATTCTTTGTATTGTTTTTCACAGGTGGTGGGATGTTTAGTGCTCTTGAAGAGCTCTCTTGTTTGGATTGATTGTGTTGTTTTTTGTATGGATGATCTGATTCACCTCTTTTTAGAGAGATAGGTAGATTATTGTTCATAGGAAACAGGCATTAAATTGTCGGAGTTTGTATGAAAAATTATATTCTTAATATAATTAGTGTGAATTTTCTGCAGAAAAAAAAGAAAAAGAAAAAAAAAAAAAAGGTATGATAGGTATCATATTTTATGTATTCTACATCATAGAGATGAAAGGTGTATTATATTTGTGATTCGTATTGCAGTTTAAACATTGGATCGCATTGCTTGAGTCATTAGTATAATCTTACCAATACTGGAATTTCTCTTACTTGAGTTTTATTTAAATCACAAATTTCTTTAAGAACTCTCATTTTTATTTAAAGTAAAATATTATATTATTAAAATAGTTGTGTGTTATATTTATAGAAATTTTCTATATAATAAATATTAATAAGGTATTTTTTTTTATGTTTAACTAACTAAATGATAAGATGGAAAAAAATGGCACTAACTTCTTTTTTTTTAAGTTTAGAATTAAAACATGAGTAAAAATAAAATGATAGAGAAGTTGGCTCGGCCCAAAAGAGTATATAGGGTTAAGAACATAACTACCCATATTAATGGAGAATATTATGATGAACAAAAACATGAGGTATTTTCTTTACAGTGAAGTAGTGATTGGCTAAACCTTATCTACGTGACATTAGATTTTTACTTAGTTGCTTGATATATAGTTGATTGTCTTCTTCATGGCACAATAGTGCCAACAAAATTTTCTCCTCAAGATATGTATAGAGGTATGGACGGAAAAACACTAGGTTGGTTTAAGGAGTGAACCATTGTTATGTAGGGGTTAGTTAAGAGGGTGCATGCCTCAAACATGAATATGCTAATGTTCAATTAGGGTTCAATTTAGTGTAATTTTTAAGTTACATGCATGGTCTATTCTTAGACAGGGTGTAGAACTCTGGGTACACTAAGATGCATTGCATGAGATGATGTATTCCAAGAGGAGTAGTGTATATCTCTACGATGCATGAAATGGTTTATCTTGAGTTCAAAGGTTCAATAATTGCATGCTTTGATTCATCATCTTCAATTGAATCACTCTATTCTTGGTATTCATATTCACATAAGAGAGTGCACAAGGTGATAAGATTAGGGTTAGGGTTTGACACATTAAAACATAATGCTTATTTCATGTGTCTAGATACATTGTGTCTTCCCTCCTCTTCCTATTGTATAAAAGATATTCAAGGCACACCACTATGTTGGTTAGCAAGTTTTAGTTTTGAGCTATTGCAATGTTTTTTCCCTTTTAGTTTTTCAATAGAACATAGATGTGATTGAGAGATTAGATTTGTGTATTTATTGTTCATATTTTTTAGGAGTGTGTGTTTGTATATTAATGTATTCAAATATTGTTGTTTTGATTGAGGTTTTTAGTTTTTTAACTACTTAGGTTTAGGGTTTTTTTTTCATGAAAAATCTACTCACTATGGTATGAAATTTAACATGGTAATAAAGCAAATTCACTAAAATACCTTAGATATGTGTATGAAATGGGATACTCCCTATGAAAGGTAGTTATCAAAGGGTTTTTGCATGTGTGATCATCGACTTCAACGAGTGAAGAAAATCCAAACTTATGATAAGTTGTTGGGTGAGATGTCCATGATCTTCTAGTGATTGAAAGGTTGTTACCCACCTAATACTAGTGATATACCCCTATAATAGGTTGCAAATCTAATTTATTTTAATGTTGCTCTATTTTTTCAAGTGTGTTTCTAGGATTTGCAATTATGACCAGTTTTGATGTCTCAGAGTGTCGCGTGTTGAAGGGTTCTTCCAAGTTTGTATCTAGAACTGTAGGTTACAAAATCTCTTGGAGGAGGTTGAACCAAGGTATCTTGTGGATAAATAGATCATGATTCACACTAATCCCAAATACTTGACATAACATACTAAGAAATAAACCAAGATTAATCGAATCATCCTTGATTTAGTGAAGCCTATCACTTGATTTTGTACATCACAAAAAACAACATGGTGAAGGAGATGTATGATGCCTTGGTCACTTTGTACTAGAGTGTCAACTCGTCTTGTAAAATGATTTTGAAGAATAAACTCACGGGTTGCATGAGCAATACTGAAATTGTAGTTCAAGCTATCTAATGAAGATCACGGAGTTGAGAGATTAATGCATTTCCATTAGAAACAATATTGGTGAGAGTGAGCTAGTTCGAATAAATATGAATGCATTTGGTTCATCTTGGCATCACTTTGTGTAGTGCATTTATTCTTTTGAGAATTCACACACTTCTGAGAAATTGTGGGATGACTTCATTAGATGGGAGACGATATTAGAGATGGTTTTAAAATTTTCAAGGATGCTCAAGGATTATCCCTCATCGAGAATGTATGGAAATGAAGAATTAAGATAGTTTCTAGGAAGGTTCATAAGAAGGAAGGCATTGGATCTTTGAACCATGGGAAGAAATATGTGATCCATGTGAAGTGTTTTAAGTTCCACAAGTTCAGTTATTATGCCTCTCAATGTCTTGAGAAGAAAGAGAAGGGTAACCAACAATAACAACAACATAAGTAGTGTGTAAGGGGTGAAAAATATTATGTAGGCATAGATGAGCTTGCATATATATTGGAGACAACCTTCTCCATGGTGTTGATCCTTTTTCACTAACATTGTTTCTAGAGTTGAGTGGTATGTAGTTAGTGGAGCTTCTCAAATCAACTTTATTTGTATTAGAAGAACAAGATTTAAGGATTCAATTGGATCTTGGTGATGATGTCGAGTATTTAATGATTGGGGTGGGTATGAAAGAAATAGAGTTTCTTGAGCTACATGAGATATTGTATGTTCCTGGTTTAACCAGAAATATTATTTCTATTTCTTGTCTAACATATATAATTTGTATGGTTGAGTTTGATAATCAACGAGTGATCATCAGAAAATGAAGCCTTGATTATGTTCAAGTTTTGTATGAGAATGGCCTTTGTAGGTTTCTATTAGACTTTATGAACAATGGATATTTGTTGCATAGTTGTGACCATTTTTCTAAGCTTTGGCACATAGGTTTAGGTCACTCGCATTATGGAGATTGTCCTCCCCTTAAGGACAAGGTGGAGGACAACTTTCATTGATGATTCTTATAGATTTATTTTACTAAGACCAATGATGAGGTCTTTAGCAACTTCTAGAAGTTCAAAGAATTTGTGGAGAACCTAACAAGTAAGAAGATGAAGGTACTAAGTGTTTAAAAATAGGCTATATCAACACAAGTTCAACATCATAAGGAAACCAATTATACACAAATTAAATATCAATACACTAGTGGTTACATGGTTAAAACCCTCAAAGACGGAAATAGACCATGGCCCCAACAAACATGGCCACTTGAGGCAATATATTATTAAAATAGATTACATGAACATCTATCACAAGTGATCATCAACAAATGACCCCCTCCATGTTATTTAAATAGAAATCATGGGCCAATTGGGTCTTATGCCATGAATCAAGTGCCATTAATATCAAGGAGAAGATGAATCTCCAAATTCATTTATGTCTAGAACATAATCACGACTATTGGATTAGTTGGTTACAAAAATAGATTTTAAAAATACACTTTACTTAAATGCACACTAGACTAAGTGAAAATAACTAACTCTTAATTATGTATATATTCTAGCATCCCCCCTTAAGAACAACTTGGAATAAGATTAAAGGATTTACAAGGGTGACACAATAGGAGAAGGAAGGAGGAATTAGATCATATCCTCCATTAATGGAAACTTCATGGACTCCTAACATAGCTCATTGAAAACTTGTCTTTTGAAAGGGACTTTGTGAAAATGTTTTCAACTTGATTATTTGTTCAGCAATAGAACACTTCAAGGATGTGATCATGATGAAGTGCATGCATAGCTCAATGTGTTTGTTACATTTATGTTGGCCTATATCTTTTGTGAGTTGAATGGAATTGTAATTTTTTCACCAAAATGTGGTCGTAGGTTGCTACTATAATCCAAACATTGAAAGGATTTTTCAAATCCATTTGGCTTCTTGACTTGTACAAATTTATACTCGATAGTCTACTTCTACAATAGAAAGAGAAAGGGAATGTTTCCTTTTACAAGCCTAAGTGACAAGTCTAGAACTAAGACTAAAAACACAACTTGTAGTATATTTCTATTCATCAAGGTTGCCAACCCAATAGAAATTAGTGAAACCAACCAACAAAGGAACCCCCCTTGAACTATATTGTATCCTAAATTGAACTATACCATGAATATACCAAACTATCCTCTTTAGTACTTTCCATTATGTCTCACGGGTTGTTTGCATATATCAGGAAACAAAACCAACAACAAAAGAAATATATGAATGGGTATGAGTCAACTAAAAAAGGATACCAACTAACTAATGATACAAAGTGGCATCTACTTTGGGTGTGGTACATGTGGCAACAAGTTTGACTCCAAATTGAAAGGGAGATGGGGTTGTTTTGCAATCTTCTATGTGAAAGCAACAAAGAAAGTCACATGCATACTTAGACTAGGAAAGGGAAATGCCTTCTTTGGTTTTCAAGACTTAGAATATAAAAATATAATACAAATTTCCTAAGTGGCTCATGTCAAATGTGTTCTTAACACTAGATTCACATGGGTTAAATGTTTGGGGTCACTACTAGTGAGTATAAGGTCATCAACATGGGCAACAAGTATTATGAGACGGTCACCTACTTTCTTAGTATAGACATTGGGGTTAGAAAGACATATAAAAATTATGTGTCAATAAGAAAGTTATCCATTTTAATATAACAAGCCCAAGGAACTTGCTTAAGGCCATATAAACATTTAGTATGGCGACAAACAAGATAAGAGTCATTCTATATATAGCTAGGAGATTATTCCATGTATTTTTTTTCTTGCAAATCCTCGTGCAAGAAAGTGGATTTAACATCCATATGATAGACCTTCCATTTTTTATACTATGAGGGTTATAACAAGGAAAACGAGATTGTTTCAGTATATTCAATTCCTTCTACTTGGGAAAATTTGGAAACTAACCATGCCTTATGCCTATCAACACTTCCAACCACTGCATACTTAGTTATATACATTCATTTACATCTAACAAGTTTTCTTCATAATTTTGAAAGAGGGATAAGATGATCCAGATGGATGTCGGTGGCCTCCCACCTATTCCAACTGGCTCATTTTGGCAGTTTTCCAGTTTAGCAGTTTTTTCCCTAGTTTTTGGGTCTCTGACTTGCGGGGCCATTTTGAGGCCCTAAACAGTGTTTTTTAGGGCTCGCCACAGTCAAAATGTGTTGATATTATGGTAGTTGCGGGAGGTATTTACCTCCACGTGTAAACCTGACAAGAATATAATACTACGGGAAGCAAGGAGAAATCCTAATGAGTTGTCTAATAACCCTCGAAGACTTGTCAGCTCAAGAAGATAATTTGTATTAGGTTATTAGCCTCTAAGAGAAGAAGTCAGCCAGAATAAATAATATATACTGAACGGACCGATACCCAGAATGAGAATTCGGCCCAGGAAATTAGCCATAATTACTATAAATACAGGAGTCCAGTCTTCATTCTGGCAGGCAATCTCAGTATTGCAGAGAAGCACTTGTGCGCACTGTAGTTGCCCAGTTTCTTCGCAGGTTTGGAGAAGAGCTGTCGTTGCAGCTGCTACAGATAGCAGTTACGCTTGGACTATCTCTTGGTTAGGGTTTGGACTATCTGGTCAGCTATTGTTGGTGCGCTATCCTTGGGGAAAGATGCGCTACCCTTTGTTTGGCTATCTAGCCTAGGGTTTGCTTCCGGAGTGATTCTCTGTCAAGGTTAAGGTACTCGGAGGGTGGCTTCGGCCTATGGTTGGGTGACAATAGTGATATTGTCAATGGTAAAACGAGCACATCCATTATATTCTAACAGGTTATGGACCCACACCTCCTTCATTCAGTTTAACTGCTGGAAGGAAACATAGCTGTAAGGATATTGAGCTCGTTGAAGAACCGTCGCTAGGGTTTCTAGCAGGAGCAGTCACCAAAGCACTGTAGATAGGGTTACTAGCAAGTGTAGTTACAGAAACCCTAATCCTCTTGTTAAGGCACCTTAAGTGAAGGGATTGACCTAATCTCTGGGAATATCAGTGCACCCTAGCCTAGCGCATCTCCTGGTACTCTCAGCAAGGAAAGACGTCAAGTTTGAGTTTGTGGTCAAATCTAGGGTTTGACCAAGTCAAAGCATCCATGACTTACTCTATGAAATCTGAAAACAAGTTAGATGGAGCTTCTAACTTCAGAGCGTGGAAGACAAGGATTGACCTCATCCTTTCCAAGAATAAAGTGTTAGATATCGTGAAAGGAAATATTGTGAAACTAGAGTTTGAAGAAGGGAAAGAGAAGGAACCGCAGAACGTTGCAGTCATAAGATGGTGACATCAATGCTATGAGTATCATAGTGGAATCTATAAAAGACCACTTGATACCCTACATCTCCCATCTTGACTCATCGAAGAAGATGTATGATGCCCTAACAAACCTCTTCTCAATCATAAACATTGGACAATTAATGAGTCTGAAGAATGAGCTTCGTGATATGAAGATGAATGATGATGACAGCATAACATCATACTTTGTAAAGATCTCTCAGTTAAGAGATCAACTACAAGTTATTGAAGATATCATTTCAGAGAAGGAATTGGTAAACATAGTACTCAATGGTCTTCCCAATACATGGGATTCATTTGCCGCAATCATGAACAGAAAGGGAAGGAGAAACACGAAGCATCAGTTTCCAAAGAAAAGGAACCTACAAAGAAGACTAAGCAGGATGAAAGAGACTTCTTCTTCTAAAGGTAACAATACTCTTCTCAGTTCTTGTATATATCTTGTTTGCATAGTGTCTGTACACATCTTGTATATCTATCTCTTAGAAGATAATATGTTCCAAGAAGAACTATATCTATAGAAGAACAACAAGATAAGGATTGCTATCATTATACAAGAAAGAATGAAATATATCAAACAAATCTTGTGGAAGCTATTTCAAGATAAGCCGAAATCAAAATCAATCTTGAAGAAAATCTAGAAGAAAGAAGTCAACAATCAAGAGAAAATTGGATAACGACTTATGAATTTTCGCAGAAGACAATAAGATGGAAGGATGGACTCTGCTAGACAGAGGGAGACAATTATGTATTGCAAAAGACAATAAGGATACAGACGGAAGCGTAGACTCTGTTAGATCGAGGGAGCTGATTATATGCACTCATACATAAAGCAAGGATTAGGAGGGAGCTAATCCTATGATCCATTGAAGATGATGAAGTATATATCCATGGTAGCAGCCATGAAAAGAAGTACTTGTTCAGTTCGACCTAGAAGAAGTATTCTTTGAAGAGAAGCCTTAAAGTATCCCCGGTTGTCCATCCAAATTCATGATCCTATGATGAAAGAAAGAAGTGGAATCTTTAGGGCATGGAATCTATAAGAAACTCCATGGACCGAAGAGCTAAAGAAAAACACAAGAAAGAACATGAAGATTCCAAGAAAGTAAGAGAAGCCAAAACAACCAGTCATCGTGTCAAGAATCACAAGATTGTCAGCTTGATATGAACTCAATAAAATAAATCAAGCAGAGGAACTGAAAGTCATGATGGAGAACAGTGTATGGAAGACTTATGATTGAAAGCATTGAAATATTTATAACTATAGGTTCTCCCAGATGGAGGGAGAAGACTATGATGATTACTTTCTCCAATAAACCAGACATATCTCTACATGAGTCATTATATCATCAGCAAACATCCATGAGTTGGAGTTCTACATTAGATAAATGAAAATACTAATTGAACAAAAAGCATATGAATAGCAACCTCAAGAATTTGAGGCATACCAGAAAGAGACCCTTGTATACAAATGGAAAAAAACTTGGTGGAGAACCTCCAGTGCACAGTAGAAGCGTGGTGAAGATTTCCTATAACAAAGATACTGTACCAAGATGATTACTCAGTAGATCAGATCTCATGATGACAGAAGAAGTGTCGCATGGATATGTTCCAGATTTTCAAAAATGATATACTCCATTGATCAGATCTACATGAAGCCTTCAGAGAAAACCAGTGTTCCAGACCGAAGTACATTTGAAATAAAGCATTACATTATCCATGATAAAGTTTAGAAAGGAGAAAGTGGTTCTCCAATACATATCTCCACAGATGAGCAGATAAGTAGACATTTTGATAGAGCTTATATCCAAGATGAAAGAGTCTGTGTACTCAAGCTGGAGCTCATGGAGATGACTTTCTTATTGAAAAAGGAAGAGATGACTCCCAGGTTGGGAGGGAGCACTGATATGTATTGATTCATGGACAGTCATTTTTCAGTTCGAAAAACGGTACAGGATGAGCAGTTTCCTTTCTAGTTTGGAAAGTGGATTGAGATTCCTGACGGACATCGATTTCCCATTGTGGTTAACATGGGAAATGGTCCAGATTGTTGATGTATCATAGACAGTGACTTCCCATTATGGTTAACATGGGGAGTGGTCTAGGGCAGTCTCTCTTCTTGAGGGTTACTCAAGAAGACTGGCCCACCTCGCCGAACAACGATTTCTCATTGTGGTTAACATGAGGAATGGTATGTTTTGGAGGTTGATACAGGACAGTCTTTTCCTCTTGTGTTTAACAAAGGAAATGGTTTGGACAGTCATTCCTTAGGGTGTATTCATTCTCTCCAGGTTGCACTTTGTTTAGTGCCAGAGGAATGGCCCAGGGTGGGGAATGGTCCAGGCTCAGCAATCAGGGACAGGCATTCCTTAGGGAAGATTCATGCTCTCCAGGTTACACTTTGTTTAATGTCGAATGAATAGCCCAGGGTGAGGAATGGTCCAGGATCAGAAATTAGAACAATCATTCTTCCTTATTTGACAAGAATAAGGCAGATAGCCCATTGTTGATGTTCTAATATGAGGGAAGATATTCTTTCAAGATCTCACAGATGTGAGTGAAATATTGGCCCAGATGATTCAGTTTATATCATAACATTGTTTATGTGCAGGTTGATATCAGATGATTGTTGTGAGGACCATATGACAGTAGATGTATACTATTGTGGTGGATGTGTTCAACTGTTCGTGACTATATGTTACTGATCAAGTACTTGTTTTCTACTTGGTGTGGTAGTGTACCACTAGATTGTAGTTATGTACTACTATGGATAGACACAGTTGTGTTCTATTTTTGTTATGATTGCCTTGAAGACTATCAACAGTTTGGTAAACGATTATCAACCAGATGAATGATTAAAGGAAAGAGATTTCCCAGATGGAAAATGGTTCAAAACATCTACTCTTCTAGGACGTATGTCCAGATTAGAAGAATGGCTCTTGTATAACTCTGTGGTGTGAGTGAATTATCCAACATCATGTCTGATTACTCAGATGAAGTATGGTTTTGAGATATGATGTAGCTGATGACACTGATGGTGATGATGATGCTCATGATCTAGACATGAGATAGTCTAGACGACTATGTTGATGCTACCGGGTGAATGGTATGTTTTGTGCTCAAGACCATTACCTGTAATACCTCCCTAGATAGGAGGGAGTGTTGATATTATGGTAGATGCGGGAGGGATTTACCTCCACATGTAAACCTGACAAGAATAGAATACTCCAGGAAGAAAGGAGAAACCCTAATGAGTTGGCTAATAACCCTAGAAGACTTGTCGGCTCAAGAAGATAATTTGTATTAGGTTATCAGCCTCTAAGAGAAGAAGTCAGCCAGAATAAATAATATATATTGAACAGACAGATACCCAGAATGAGAAGTCGGCCCAGGCAGTTAGCCAGAATTACTATAAATATAGGAGGTTAGTCTTCATTCTGGCAGGCAGTCTCAGTATTGCAGAGCATCACTTGTGCGCACTACAGTTGCCTAGTTTATGTGCAAGTTTGGAGAAGAGTTGTCGTTGTAGCTGTTGCAGCTAGCAATTACACTTGGACTATCTCTTGGTTAGGGTTTGGACTATCTGATCATCTATTGTTGGTGCGCTATCCTTGGGAAAAGATGCGCTACCCTTTGTTTGGCTATATAGCCTAGGGTTTTCTTCCAGAGTGATTCTTTGCAAGGTTAATGTGCTCGGAGGGTGGCTTTGGCCTATGGTTGGGTGACAATAGTGATATTGTCAATGGTAAAATGAGCACATCCATTATATTCTAACAAAACGAACTTTAATAGATAGCAAAAAAATGTGTAGTCCTTGAATAGACCTTTCCAACGGGATATTGTGCGCCTAAAACGATATCGTATGAAAAAGTTACGACTCTGAGAAGTTGATGTACTAACGTATCCAAACAGGGCCCACGTGACTTTTGGCACTTCATCTCCTAGGGTTAGGTTTTTTGGATGTCTAGGATTTTTGACATTCCTGTTTATTGTAAAAAGGCCTTCAGAGCCTCATTGTAATCATCTTCTTGTGAATGAGCACGGTTGTCACATCTCTTCTCAGAGATAAGTCGCCACCATTCTAGCAAGCTTGTTTCCGCTGCATTTTACAGTTTCAGCTTATTTCCTTATTGAATAGAAACCAGTTTTACTATATATATGTTATTATGTGTTAAGCATATTTTGATAATAATATGTATTCATTTCATTCTGAAAATATATTCTGGATCAGTATCCTCCTCCCTTAGGAAGCAATGGTCTCCATTATGTTGAATTCCCCCATCAGATGAGAAAATTTATGTTGAATTTGGCCCCAGGTGAGCCACTTGCCTTGGTGCAGGAGTTTCCATACTTTGACAACTCAATAAAGTTGGATCCTTTGTTGGTGATTTCCCTTGATCTATTTATCCACAATCTGATCACTGGATGTTTGTTGTATGTAGTAGGGGTTGAGCTATGTTGGTGTCATTTGTTCTGCTATCCTTGAGGTGTCCAATAATGGTGGGAAATACGATCGAAGGATATCCACGTTGAACACTAGGTGCAAGCCAAGGAAACGAGGAATGTTGAGCTCGAAATCATTATCACCCACAGCCTTGGTGATGGTGTATGGGCCATAACTGAGTGGGCAAAGCTTCCGATGGGGTCCTGTAAGGTGCTCTTTCTGTAAGTGCAACCAAACTTTGTCTCCCACCTGAAACTTATGTGGCACCCGGTGTTGATCATGGCGTTGCTTGTACTTGTCATTAGACTTCTGTAGGATGTCCTGAACCAGTTGGTGGATGTGATGGATCTGCTCAATGAACCGGGTGGCTTTTTCAACTTCAGTTGGAGCAGGAGATGAGTTGGTCGAGGTGACCGCAAGGGGTAGTGCAACATCTATGGAACCCAATGGTTGGAATCCCAACCCCACCTAAAAGGGGTTGTGGTCAATTGATCTATGCAGGGCTCAGTTGTAGCTATGTTGAACATAGGGGAGACTCTCATCCCATGTGCAAGGGTGCTTGTAAATTATATATGCACAAGATATGCATGATCATTCGATTTACAACCTCGGTTTGGCCATCTGTGTTGGGGTGGAAGGTCATGGATTTGGTGAGCCTGGTGTCTAGAAGTGACCAGAGGCTTGACCAGAATGTGTTGAGATATTGACTATCTCGATCTGAGACAATGGTTTGCGGGATTCCAAAATGTGCCCAAACTCGTTCAAAGAATATCTTGGCAGTGGCCTCTATTGTGATGTTCTTCTTGCAGGCAGCCAGAATCGCCATCTTAGAAAAGCGATCCACAACCAAAAAAACACAGTCATTGCCCCGCTTGGTGGACAAGAGGCCCGACATGTAGTCCATTGAGATGGATTCTCGTGACCTGTCATGAGTAGGAAGAGGGGTGTAAAGGCCCTATTTCTTAGTGGTCGGTTTGGAAATCGTGCAGGTAGTGTGGGACTTGATATACTTGTTGACCTGATGTCGAAGTTTCATCCAGTAGAAATGTTTCTATAACATTTCCATTGTATTTTCGATGCCAAAGTGTCATGCCACCCGACTATAGTGGGCTTCCCATACCAGCTTCTCTCTCTCTCTTGATGGAATGCAGATATGGCCCAGATAGCACAGCAGCTCGTCCTGAAGATGGAAATTAGAAACAATTTCATTTGCGCCCAACATTTGGTAGGTGGTGGCGAAGTCTGGGTCTATCTCATAGAGTTGGGGCCATCCAAAGGTCTCATGGACACAAGAGTCTAGCACTGTGGTGAGTGTCGTGACTAGCGGTCTACTGAGGCAATCAGTGACACGGTTGGTGCTTCATGTTTTATACTTGATGTTGAGGTGGAATTGTTGCAAGTACATGGACCACTTATGATGGCGGTCATTCTACAATTTGCCTTGTGTCTACATGAACTGCAGTGGCTTATGATCAGTGTGGATGAATGTCTCCTTCCCAAGAATGTAATGTCTCCACTAGCCACAGGATTGCACAATGGGGTACATTTCTTTGTCGTAAGTAGGGTCCTTATGAACAACATCTAATAGTGTCTCACTATGATAGGCCACAGGGTGGCCATGTTGAGTGAGAACGGTGCCCACAGCATAGTCTAAAGCATCTGTCTCAATCTCAAAGGGTTGTTGCAGGTCTGGTATTGAAAGTACTGGGGTTGAGCACAAGCATTGCTTCAAATCATCGAATGCTTATTGTTGGGACCGGTCCCACACAAATTTCTCCTTACCACCACCCCTGGTTACTTGGTTGAGGGCCCTGTTGAGCACTCAACACACCCTAAAAAATTCTATGACCATTTCCTTTTTGGGTACCACTCAATCCTTGGCATTTTCTATTTCCACTTCAGTATGAAACTGATGCCTTCGCTTATATTTTATGTTTCATGATTGAATTGATTAAATTTTTATTGAACATACAACAAAGAATCATCTTAAATCTGAAAGGGACTTAACAACTACTCAAGGAATCGGCGATCTAAAGCTTTCCCCGATTCGCTTAGGAAGTTCGACGTCGATAGAAGTAAAAGGTGAAGGAAATCGCTTGAGAATTCAAAATAACTGAGTGTCAATCTTCATCGTCATCAGTCGGTGAAAGCTTTTCTTTTCTGCGAATAAGCCTCAACAGTGATTTTGCCGAAGACCGATCCGTTAGGCTTCAGTAGAAAAATGTAATAGTAAGTGTCGTGTAAACAGAGGAGTGACATAGATGACCACCGACTCCTGAAACGTTTTCGACGACAAAATATTATGAAGATGATGACCTACCAAGAAGTTGCACACCTGAACCTTCCCCCGATCACCAATCCCCGATATCATCGACGTCGAAAGTTTTATCTGGAGGATATCAATATAAGTATACACTCAGATAGTAGTCGATCTCCAATCTATACATCGGAGTGATGTGACATGACGATACATTTTAACCCCTGAATATGTTAGGTACACCACATTCAAATCTATTAGTTAATTCGTGGATCGTGCATTAGTTACTAATCTGTGCGCGAATCAAAAGGAACCATTAAACCTACCGATACAATGCATCTTCCTTCGCGCTTCCACCGTCAACCAGTTAAGATTGATCTGCAGAAATACGATAATAGTTTATTTTGAATCTTCATTCATTACTCATATCAACTAATTGATATGATTGATAGTACCTCTCCAGTTATATCCTTTTCGAGTCATTGTGTATGATCCTATTCTGCGCAACAAGAAATTCAGAACAAACAGAAGAGCGAAGCTAACAGTCTAGAGGAAACATCCAAAGTTCAGTGAGTATTAAACAATTATCTTAGCAAGCATTATAGGTATGTATCTGCTAGAGGTGTTTTTACACTCCATTTTATATGTTCTCACCCAACGCTGCTCTATATATGTGTTTAAAGGGCAGTTCTAATTGCAGGGACAATGCCTCTGAAGAAGCGCTCCACCAGGAAATCACCAAGAGCGTCGAAGCTACAAGAATCAGAATCAGGAGAGGGCTCCTCCCCAGCAGTTGCAAGACAATTAGAATTCACTTCCAAGCCAGTGCCCATCATTAAGACAGTCACCAAGCAGGCCTTTCTCCAGCCCCCGGCTTTCGGAGACACAGAGGCAAATATTGGAGCCAAAACAACATTTCCTTGCTGGGAAGAAGTGTTCAATAAAATCAAGAAGGAAGAACCCCTCGAGTATACCCTGCATAGTGATCCTGATACAAGGAAGCTTGACGATGATGTCCTCCCAAATATTCGTAGGGCTTATCTGCACATGGTGGAAATCCGGTCTCTGGTGTTCCCTTGAATTGAGCTCCTAAAGTGGCCCATTGACCACGCTGATGCACAAAAATGTTTGATTAATGATGATAATGGTGAATGCGTCGGGGCCTTTCTACCATCAGAGGTTAAGAGTTACTACAAGCTCAAGGAGTCTGAAGAAAAGTTGAGCACTGATTTTGTTCTTAGTTTCTATGCATCACACAATACCAGCAAAATCATGGCGTCTTGGTGGAGGGAAGACAAAAAAATTCATGAACCGGAATGCCGGCTGGTATTCAATGTCCAATCTTAGGGAACCATACATATATCGCATGGCTCTACTCTACAGGTTGCATGGGGAGAAAGATTGCTCTCGGTTTTCAAAGGCTTGGATGACTCTAGCTTATACAGTCGCCATTTCAGGCATGGGCTTCAATTGGGGTGCCATCATCTCCAAATAGATGAGCACCTGCATAAGGCAAGATCAGGTGCCAAAGGAGGGAGATACCCCCACCTTTTACATGGCCTCTTATCTGCTGGACACCATCTGCACCAAGAATGCTTTCTCTGGGATGAACCTAAATTGGCATTCCTCGGAGCTCCCGGTCCATGTATGCTTCAGCATCCTATGTGAAAACAGGTACAAAAAATCCTATGCTGTTATCTGTGATCAATTTATTACATGAATTTACTTCTTTCTATTCAAGAAAGAATTCCCTAGGCTGTCAGATGAAGAAAAAAGGGATATAGAGAAAGTTGGTCACTGGTATTTAGATGAGCGAGAAACCTACATTAGGGTTTTCGACGCCACAGGGGCACCCCACTTATTACCCATTTATGTTCCCAATCGACTAGTGTTAGGGGAAATTTGCTACCAGACCATCCTGCAAGGATACAATGCCACCTTGGTAAAAGACAAGAAGCAGGCCTTCACACCATATGGGTTTCATATTGGCTTCTACATGGTCAAAGACACTGCGCATGCTAAGCAAGAAGGGTTGAGTCAGTTAGAATTTTGGTTCCAAAATGGTCGATTTCACAAACACGATCCCAAGGGCCTAGTCCTACAACACGCGTTGCAGGTATCATCTTGTTGGCCTTATGCCCATGACCAGTTCGAAGATGAAATTTTCACTGAAAACGCTCAAGACTAGAATGAGGTGGCGGCCAGGAAGGCTGATCCTCGAGGAACCAGGTTTAAATCTATGAGTTGGGAAGAGAAAGAAACATATTTGGAGCAGACATCTCAAGAAATCCTTAGAACCCGGGAAGGAGCAATAGCATCTGAATTGGGTGAGGAAATAGGTGATCCCCAAGAAGACATTGAAGTGGTGAGAGTTTTCTAGGAATCCCTGGTAAGAATCAATGATTCCCCTGAAATTCAGGTTACACAGGGGATGGGGGAACTCTTGTACCAACAAGACCAATTGCTAATGAAGTGGATGAAAGATGATCCATACCTTATCATAAGACTCGCAATTTCAAATACTATCTAAAGCGCCTCGACAGAGTCAAGCGGCCCCGATCCCATAAATCCCAATAACACCAATGGGTTAGGCAACCCTGAATCCACAACATCGCCGATCAATTCCTCAGAAGGAGGGATGACTCAACCAGAGACAGGTCAGGTGTCAATTGAAACACAAGTGCCTAATCCCTTGAGCAAACTTATACATATATACAACGATGACGGGAGTCTGGAGCCCTCTCACGGCACCCTGGTGTGCGTCCAAGAGGAAGAGGGTCCCGAGAAAACCTCTTCCCATGAGCATGAAGTTAAATACAAGGAGGTCACACAAAAGGAAACAGAAGATGAAAGCAGCCTCGACACAAAAGAATCCGATGAACTGGAAACCAAAGCAGGTCCGAATGACGAACCTCCGCAAAAGGAAATTGGCAATTCTGCAGCCGACGAAAAAATAAGTAATGAGTCTATACCGGACACCTCTATTCTTCCCAATATTCAAATCCCAGACGATTGACAAGTAGAGGTCAGATCTAAGGGGCAAAGTGAGGAAGTTAGAGAGCCCACTCTTGAACAAATATACACCACTGGTAGCCTGGGTAACAACCTCACATGGGGTGATCAACAGATACCAGAGCCGGTAGACGAAGTAGCAGACATATATGCAATCTCCTACGATCAAAAGAGAAAGTCCATCATTCAAAGGACTGCAAAGAAGAGAAGGATCACTTTGGATCACTCCATATTGGTTACTACAGAGGAGAACTTAATCAACACAGCAGACGCTCGTACATCTGAACTAATCGTCATGGGAAAATCCCTCTCAAATGTCGCCCAGGATAGAGCCAGGAGGGATGAAAAGGAACTAGCCGCCACCCTGAAGGATATCGAACACTTGCGCCATCTTGCTGAATACTATAAAGGTGCCACACAGACCGCGATGTATCTAAAGGGTGAGTTCTCAGGAGTTTACAACAAGTTCAATAAGGAAAGACACATGTTAACCGAGAACATAGTTGAGTTCCAGGAGGACATGCTCATGGTACTCGTGATGTGAAAGGAGATGGAGCGATGGCATGAAAGGGCGCAGCAAGTGGTAGAGAGACTCAAATATATTGAGGCAGTTCAGCAAGGTCGAGAGAAGGAAGAGCATGGCATTCAGCTGGTAGGTAAAAGTAGTCTCGACCGCATGAAGAGATCTATTGAGTACTGGGCTAAGATGTCTCGGGACCCACACTGATAAATCCAAGAGAAATGGACCAAGTGCCAGAAGCATTGGGATAAAATTAATAAAGTAATGAAAGATGGCAGGCTCTCCTAGTTCGGCACCCTCGATGAATTTATCGACCTGAGCAACGTGTTCAAGTTGTATGTCAAACAAGACTCTCTATGGACCAAAGAGTGCACAAATATAACCGATGCAAGGCCAAGGCAAGTGCAACAATTCGCAGAACACCCGATCAAAGCTTGAACCATGCTACAGCAATTGAACTCCAGTTTGGTAAAGTATCAGGTGCATGCAGTGGACATCAGAGGATTATATGCGGCACCGATGGAGAAGCACAGATTTCCATGGGCCCAAACTTGTGAATAATTGTTCACCAATTGGTCTGAATATGATAGAAGTCACCCTTTTCAAGAAGGATCTCAGGTCGACTGTTAAATAAACTGTCAGAAGATAATGCCACGTGGCGATTTTTTTTTTGTTAAACTGCACTTAGTTGTTAATTTCAGTTAAAATTTATATTATAAATAAAGACATCGACCAATTAGTCACGGGTTGATGGTTGTTGTAAGAACTCTTTATTTTTGGTTGTTAAAAATTATTTTGAGACTGCTATGAATTGAGAAGTCCTTCTGGACCAAAGACAATTTATTTTCATCAGATGTATGTGATTGGACTTGGAGAAGAACTACTTCCTATCATGTTCCATGAATGATGCAGTAATGAGTAAAAGCAATTAATTTTGTTGTCAAGTTATCTGGTGCAATGTTTTGATGTTCTTTTCTTTAATGATGAAGATAAATCATTGTGTGATTATGTGATGAATGGTTATGGTAGATGAATTATTTTTCTTGTCGTGATCTTGTTACATATGTGTTTTCTTTCTGATAGTTAGTTTCTCAGACAGTAATTGGATGCTCATTTGGTTAATGTATTAGTACTAGGCCTATGGTATAGAATCATTGTTTGTATGTTTGAGCAGCGAGTTATCCCAAGCTCGGCCTCTTCCCCAATAGTTAAAACTTAATCATGTTATTTTTCAAGTTGGTTTATACTGGCTTGCATCTCTTATACCAGCCCCACCCCAAGAGAAAATACAGAGAAGAACAGTCCTAACTGAAGGAAGAGCCTTCACAAGAAAACACAAAGCCCATCGATAAATTGGCCGAATCGCAAGATCTGGAGAACCATTCCATATTAAACACTTCAGAGTCTAATTGGGCCTCGGTGGCAGGTTTGGTTCCTACTTTTGAGTCAAGGGATTTAAGACCCATCAACAGAATTGGCACTAGAAGGAGGGCCTGAGAATGAATGCCTAAGTATATATTTTATATAGCATTTCGAACAGCCCATGGATTCGTAACGGTCCACATGCATGGCTAGTCATTCAACAGATATCCCACACATGCTAAGTACTCCCCAAGTGGGTAACTCGCCCCAGCCCAAGGAAGAACCTTTTCACCCTGAAATACCTTACACCCTTCCTCACGAGGAATTGAATCAATTCAGGAGAATCACTAGAGCCTACACCCGACAGATCGGTGTGTTGTCCTTAGCTCCCATACTCCCTTGAATAAAACAACAAAGAAGACCAGTGGTTAGCACTCTCGACGAAGTCTTCATACACTTTGTATAAGACTTAATAGATTTCAGGATTACCGAAATCCAAGAACCTCTCAATCTGATACCCGAAACACCAGCCGGAAAAATCTATGAGCCAAATGACTTTTCGGAAGAAGAGGAGCTCAACTCAGATTCCGAGGGTATGGAAGGTAATAAAAATCATGAGGAGGAAAGAGAAATCCCACTTTAGAAAAACCAACCTTGGTTTGCCAAAGACGTAGTAGCCATCCCTGGACGAGAACATTATCTTCCCCGACACCCTGAGAAGTTTCTCCCCAAGTACGATCCCGAAACTTCAGGATTACCTATAGATCATATCATTAAGTTCATACATGTGATCAGACTTATGAACGTTCAACATGAATACGTAGTCTACAGAATTTTTCCCTACACGTTTGAAAATTCAGCTTCCACGTGGTATTTTAATTTGCCAGTAGGATCTATAACCAGCTGGACTAAGTTCCAAAAAGATTTCCTAGACAAATTTGCGAAAGAGACTACTACGAGAGCTCTAGTGGTTGAGCTCTTCGCAGCCACCATGAGCCCGAAAGAGAGGGTCAAATATTTTAATCAAAGATTCACGACCATCTTAA
The DNA here is from genome assembly GCA_009831015.1 of Picea engelmannii. Classification (NCBI taxonomy): domain Eukaryota; kingdom Viridiplantae; phylum Streptophyta; class Pinopsida; order Pinales; family Pinaceae; genus Picea; species Picea engelmannii. The sequence goes on along the minus strand of ML793437.1, from coordinate 51,227 downwards.
ACAAATTCTAGCCTGCAACGAAACCAACTCAAGAGTTGCAAATCAAGGTTTATGCCAACGCGCTTCCGGCTTCTATTTCTATGTTCATAAAAAGAGCCGCTAAGCGAACCCTTCAGAAAATTTTGAAGAGGCCAAAATAATAGAATTCTAGATGAAATGATGTAAAGAAGTCCAGGCCTCTTTAGTGAAAAGAGAAATCCAACCCCCTCCTAGGAGAGGACTTATTTTGACTAGACCCCCAGGGAAACCGGCTGAAAAAAATTCTGACAAGGGTAATGGAGATATAGAAGATCTACAACGCATGGTTAAGAAATTATCTACTGAGATCATAGACTTGAAGAGAAGTGCAGGAGAGGGAAACCAAGGCCAAAGGTCCTATAAGCCTTTCTTTAAAAGAAACCCACCTTTCAAAGCAATTGAACCTCCCCCAGCTAACTTAAATATTGATATAGGGAATGTTGCGTCTGATTCTTTTTGTACTTACCACCAAGAAAACCACTCTGAAATATACTGCCCTCAGTGGATACATGCCATGAGCTTGATGGCCAATTGGTTTCTAGACGAAGTCTCCCTAACCAAACAACCTAGTAGTTTGATTGTGAATATTGCTAACCAGGAGGAGATCGACCTGCCACGAGATACAGCCATGTTGATATGGGATCCCGACCTAATCATGCCTTCCGACGATCTGTTTGAGTCTCAAGAACAACCAATAGAAGTTTTAGTAATAGAAACATGTAGTAAAGGTCTGCCTGGCTCAAAAGATGTTGACGCCACCCAGGCCTCTAAAAATGAGTTAACTCACGATCACCCGAAAACGCCTTTCACCTTCGGTAAGAAGCCTATAAGCATTCATACCTGGGAATCCCCCAAACTAGATTACAATGTGGTCAAAGATTTGAAGAAGCTAAAAGCTAATATATCAATTATGGACATATGTAGGATTCCTCAGCACATGCTATGTGTTATATAATATAACACATGGCATGCTATGTGTTATATTATATGGAACATATCATGTTATGTGTTATATTAAAAGATTTTTTGTTGCAAGCTTTGAGCTCGATAGAAGATCTGACGACAAGAAATGATCAGAAGAGAAATCTATCCCCAACAGATCTAGTAAGAAATCCAACCATAAATACCTACTCGAAAGGGAGGAAGGAAGAGACCTTTTGTCCCACCTTTCCTTTTAACGTTTGAAATATTCAACAGAAATCTTCACAATTGTTTGGTGGATTCTGGGGCGTCTTCTAATGTGATGCCCTTGGCCATTTGTAATAAATTAGGTGTTGTCCCTCTCAAAAGTGATAAGCATTTCATACAATTAGATAGAACCTAGGTCAAGGTCATGGGAGAACTCAAAGATGTGATGATCAAGATAGTGACACATCCTAATTTTGTGCAAGTGATTGACATCATTGTGGTAGATATCTCATAGGTATATGGGCTATTGTTGAGCCGAGATTGGTCTGAAAAGCTAAACGGGTATTTCAGTACAAAATAGGCACACCTTTGGCTACCACTGAAGGGATACAATAACATGATCAGAATCGATAGGGAGAGATATCTGAAGCATACGGTCACTGATCTAGAAACCCAAAACGAACCTGCATCTACAGATTTCCCCATGTTGGGCAACTACTCTTGTGATTCTCACTTCAAAAATTTTGCTCCTCTCCTGTCTAATGTTCCTCTTACCCAAAACTCCAAAATGGTTTTCCAAGGGGAATCACCAATGCTGACAGGAGACTCTCTCTTCTGTCAAAACCCCATGCTAGGACTTGTGGAAGAAAAGATCGAAGAACAAAACATTAATGAGGGAAGAGAAAGGAGTGATCGTCGTTCACAAATTTGGACCCTCTATTTTGATAGATCTAAAGCACAAGAAGGGTCTAGAGCAGGGTGCATCCTCATCGATCATAAAGGTAAACATCATTTCTTGTCCTGTAGACTAGAATTCGAATGTACCAACAACACTGTCGAGTATGAAGCTCTAGTACAAGGATTAAATAAAGCCATAGATTTGGGTGTCAAAGAATTGAAAGTTTTCAGAGATTCTGAAATTATTATTAGGCAAGTAAAAAATACTATACATTGCAATTATCCTCACCTGAAGAACTATCAATAGGAGGTATATAGGTTAATAGAGCACTTTAAGGCTTTCAATATCACTACGATCCCCAGAGAAAAAAATATCCTTGTTGACTCCTTGGCCACGACCGCTTCCAGGTTGTTGCCTTTAGAAGATTATGAAGCCTCCCGATTCACTGTAGAGCTGCTCTACAAACCATTGGTACCTAATAACATTTCTAATTGGAAATTCTTTGAAGGAGATGAAATATCATAAACTTCTTAACCAACCAAGATAATTTCAAAGATCTCACGATTAATGATGAAGAGTTCCAAGAGAAATCAATAGAAATTGATCCTCAGACAAAACAACATATGGATAAATCAAAGGCTCACACGATCCCGAAGGGGATAGCTAATCTAGAGAATCTGTTTGATCTAAAGGAACGATTTAAAGGACCTAAAAACACAAAGACTGGTAGCTCATGTCCCCTCCATGAAACTGTAAATATTGTAACCCCAGAGAACCCAAAAAATGTGAATCTCGGAAAAACTATATCTAAGGAAGAGAGGAAAGCCTACCTCAAATTATTTAGACAATACCAGGATGTCTTCTCATGGTCCTATAAGGATTTGAAAACGTACGATACTCGCATTATTCAACACACCATCCCGTTGAAACCTAAAGTGAAACCTTTCCAACAGAAGCTCTGAAAGTATCATCCATCCCTAGAACCTCTCATGTATCAGGAACTAAAGAAGCTTTTAGATGAGAAGATAATTTTCCAAGTTAGGAATTTCGCTTGGGTAGCAAATCTTGTTCCGGTAAGGAAAAAGTCGGGAGAAATCTGACTATGCATAGATTTTCAGAACCTCAATAGAGCTTCAGAAAAAGACAATTATCCAGTCTCGCCGATGGAACAACTCCTGCAGACTGTGTCGGGCTCAGAGATTTTCTCTCTACTAGACAGTTTCTCAGGCTACAACCAAGTATTGGTTTCAGAGGAAGATCGTTTAAAAACCACCTTCCGAATCAAATGGGGAACCTTCGCTTATAAATGCATGCCTTTCGAGTTAATCAACGCAGGAGCAACCTTCCAAAGAGCCATGGACGTGGCTTTTTGGGGACTTATCAATAAATGTGTGGTAGTTTATTTAGATGACGTAACAGTGTACTCAAAGAATAGAGAAGAACACATCCAACACTTAACTCAGATTTTTGAAAGGTGTCGGAAATACAGTATATCCTTAAACCCTAAGAAAACCATCTTTGGTGTCGAGGAAGGTAATTTGTTAGGTCACATTATATCTCAAGTTGGGATTCACATAGACCCCGAAAGGATTAAGGCCATAGCTCAACTCCCACTGCCCCATAACAAGAAAGTTATGCAGTCCTTTTTCAGGCAAATCAATTTTGTAAGGAAATTCACTCCCGACTTCACCGAAATCATCAAACCCTTACAAAAGATGATCTGCAAGGATGTCAAATTTAAGTGGGATGGTGAGCGGAAAGACGAATTCAATAATATCAAAGTGGCCATATCTCGGGCCCTGGTGTTGCGAAGTCCCGATTTCAATAAAGACTTTTCCCTTTATACTTTCGCCTCCAACCAATCGCTAGTTGCGGTTTTCACTCGGAAGGATGATGACAACAACGAAGCCCCAATTTCATTTATGAGTATGAATCTTCAAGGAGATGAGCTCAATTATCCTACTATAGACAAACAGGCCTATGCGGTTTATAAGGCAGTAAAACATTTTAGGCCTTATATCCTCAAGAATCACACTAAAGTGATTGTGTTGCACCCTGCAATCTAACCCTTGTTTACCCAACAAGAAATGGGGGGAAGAAGAGGGAACTGGATGGAAATAGTACAGGAATTTGATCTAGATATAAATCCTGCCAAACTAGTAAAAGGACAAGGTTTATGAAAGCTTGCAGTCGAAGCCCAGGATCAAGTAAATGAATATTTAGGATGGGAAAATGAAATAGCACTATGGTGTGGTGAAGTAGCATACATCTCCCTATGACGAGACTCCTGGTACAAGGATCTATCTTATCTCTTATATCACGAGACTTGTCCTGAAAACCTCAACCCCAGAGAGAGGAGAGCCCTCAGATTAAAGTCTGTGCAATATCGCCTTATAAATTTGGTGCTCTTCTGGATCAACTATGATGGGGTACTATTGAGATGTCTCTAATGTGAAGATGTTGACAAAGTGCTAAAAGAACTCCATGATGGCCCCGTCGGAGGACGTTTTGCAGGAAACACCACTGCTCATAAGATTTTGAGAGCCGGCTATTACTATCCCACCCTGTTCAAAGATGCTCACACTTACATTAGAAACTGTAAGACTTGTCAAATAAGCACTGGAAAGGAGAAAAGGGCAGTAGTCCCACTTCAGCCAGTGACTGTCTCTAGGCCTTTTGAGCAGTGGGGGTTGGATATCATAGGAAAAATTACACCTAGCTCTTCAAAACTACACAAGTACATTCTACTGCCACCGACTATTTCACAAAATGGGCAAAGTCCATTCCTCTGACTCATGTAAACGAGAAGGTAGTAATCCAATTTATAGAACAACAGCTGATCACGAGGTTTGGTGTCCCTTCTGTTTTGGTCTTCGATAATGCAGCTTACTTCTCTTCTACCCTATTGACAGATTTTTCTCTGGACAAATGTTATAACCCTAAAATGCACCAGACATGCATACCTGGCATCAGGCCATCTAACTTTCTATCTTTGCCAAGCCATCACTGAACAGCTCTTCTAAAAACCATTGTTTTGAAGGTGTATGCACTCTGCACCACTATTGCCCATGTACATATGCTTGTTGTACCACTACAGCCTGCGTACACTCACAAAAAATCGCAAAAAATGAAAATTGAAAATAGATACAGGTTTTTGGGCCGTTACTTAACTGTTTGACTGCCCATAGCCAGTCACCCAAACCGTTACTATCTCTTTTGGCCTATAAAAGAACGTGTTGGGGCCCCATTCCAAAAAAGAAGCACGAGAGCATAGAAACTCTGCCCATTTCTGTATTCCCCCTTTGCCTCAATATTCAGCAACCACATTGTGAGTTTGAGTAGTTGGTGCATTTTGAAGAGGAGCCCGGGACCGATTTCGAGGAGCAATGTCGGTCTCATGTTGTAAGTGACTTTTGTGAGATTAATATAAAGAAGTACTTTTTCTGTCCCACCAAATGACATCTTAAAAATCTATGATTTGTTTACATTTCTTGTTTATGATGTCTAACCCACCAATCCATATGTAGAATGCATGCTTGTAGTTTCTTGTTTGTATTTTGGTGAATGCAGGACAGCCTTGGGAGGAGACATGCAGTCATGAAACAACCAAGCGCATAGGGATCGACACCGAATGCGGAGTTTAAGGTATGCCTATCGGATTCCTATATTTTGTCTTTTACGTATGATTGTGGGGTAATGTTGGGACAGATGATAAAAAGTAGGAGACTTTAGATGGTTAGCTCTACCTGCACTTTAGAACCCTCGTGTAGTCCATAGAGAGGTTTTCCTGCTATAGTAGAATTGGAGACCATACTGGGGAAGCCTCTAGGGTTTTGGGGGATATTTCTTTTTGGGTGATTTGAATCAGTTTATTTACTGTTTTCTGAGTTTCTGTAAGCTTCTGTGTCTTTAAGGGATTCTGGTCTTCCATACCAGTACTCCCTTCCTGTGCTTGACTGCTTGTTTTTCATTTTTTTTTTAGAATTTGCAGAGGTGTACGTGACCTGTAGTGGGCCTACACGCGTACATATGCGCCCTGCCTTTAGACAACCTGCGTACATACGTTGGCTGCTGAAGTGTCAGTAGCGTGCCTGTGTTGAGAAAAAAAAAATTAAAAGAGGCAGTCATCCTCTTCCCTGTCAGAAGTCACACTTCTCAGGGGTTTTCTTGATCTAGCCTTGGTCTCTGTTATAAAAGTCTGTAGCCTAGGTCTAACCTCATCATAGCTTTCTTTTTATCAAAAGATTTCTTGTGTTTTCTTTAATAGGGTTTTTAGACAAGTTGGTGAGTTTGTTTTGATCTACCTGTTTGGTATTGTCAATGACTCCCTGCGATCTGCGATTGGGCCAGAAGTCATTTATTGGTCTTGTCTTGTCGGCATTTTTCCCTTTTTTTCTTTAGAAGAAAAGAAAATAATTCATTTTCAAATTTCTTGTTTGAAGCATAAAACAATAAAAAAAAATCTTTCAATTCTTTGTTTTGTAAAGTAGTTTAGGTTAGTTGCTTCATTTACCAAGGAAAAATAAAGTTTTCTTAAGTTCTTTACTTGAATGCTTAGGACATTAAGTAGATCGTAGTCGAGAGAAATCTTGTTTTAATTTTTCTTTTCAAAGATCTGAGAAAAATAGTTACGAAAATTTTTGTGAAAGAGTTTAAATTGGCAAATCTTTATTTGTGAAGAAGAAGCAATCTTGTTTTCAGTTTCATTTTATGCTCTTCTCTTTCATCTCTTAAAAACATCATTGGTTTCACTTTCATTCCTTTTGACTTAAGACAGCCACTAAAATTAACGCTTAATTAAAAATCATTAGACTTTGTGTTTGTAGGGTCCATCAATTTAGTCTAGGCTAGAGCTTTGATTTAGGATTGGAGAGAAAACTCTTCAAGGCTACAAAAACAAACATAAGAGTCTATGCTAGGGAGTGATTAAAAGTATAGTAATTGTGAAATTTATCTAGGACCCCCCTCTAACACAGGGGATAAACACGAGGTCACATGTGGAAAGGTAGTGGAGATAACCCCTCCAAAGCCAAACCAAGCGTAGCGGGGAACGCATATAGAGGGATTATCTTGGGATTCCGTTGATCACATTTTCCATGGAGCTTCGTGGGTCTCAAATCCATTCAAGGTCCTCAGTCATCTTCTATAACACTTTATTTCAATACCCTTGATAGGTTTCGGGCTTGATACCCTGCTCATTGCGGTCCACCCGACTGTCGGTTGTACCGGCCTGGTGATTGTTCGTGCATTGGCAACCTAGTTTCCTTTATATTAGTGACTTACATAGGTGACTGCAGGGGTATACTACAGTACCTAGGACAGAAATCAGGCCACGCTTTGTAGATTACACCTAGAGGGTGCTTTCGTATTCAAGTTTCACTTGCACCGGTAAGTTTCTCTAGTGTTGGCTGGTGTAACTGTTATTCCAACTAGCTAGTGATCTGCTTGTCTTATCTCATAGGGACTTTTTTTTTTCTTTCTAGTGCATGCTGGTTCTTGAACGATAATAGATATCCCTAGTGTGTCTTTGATCTTCTCACATAGTGGAGGATCAGGAGCTCTATCATTCATTAAGGCTTCTTTGCCTGCCACCGATTAATCTAGAGCCACCCCCGCCACCACTAAGGTGAAGACTAGACCAGCAAGAGTCTTTTGAGGCGACCGAGTCACAGGAAATTGTGCCCGACCCATCTTCGAGAAGAGAACATTTGATTTTAGAGGAACCAACCATTTCTAACCTTGGAGCGAAATCTCTTCATTCATATAACCCTTTGATCACTAATCTATCGGCACCCATCTTCGTACAGGTTCACCCTTACAAGCGCTCGGTAGTGTCACAAGCAGCGATGGAAACAAATGTTGCTACTTCTTCAGGGAATTCTCATATTCCCTCTATGGCTATCACTACAGGGGTGTTCTTCCTCCTAACCAACCATCACAGGTCTGGACCACTATGGTCTCGACCACCTCTACCTTAGGCAATGGTCTGATTCCATCTATGGCGGCGATCACTGCTCCTTTCACCCAGAGTGCGACAGGACCTCCATTCTCATATGGGATGCCTAGCTTTGATATGAAATATGTCCTTTCCTACTCCATTATATAGACTTTAGGTCTAGGGGCAAGGAGCTCAAACACTCCTCTGCAAGGATCCATGGGGGGCACTTCAGCTCCCTATAACACTTTCCCTTATGGAGGGGTTCATATACCTCCTCCATCCCCTTTGCTCGGCAATGCTCACCAGCACTCCGTCGGGCCAAACGTAAACTATAGTTCGTCTAAAGCAGGTAGCCATGGACTTCCTTCTTATAGCATGTCGGTTGGTTCAACGTCGTTCTCTTTGTTCGACGAGTTTGGTAACAACGCTTTCTCATCAGCTGTCGTCTCGGTCAGGGGAAACCCTGGTTATGGACAACAAAATCATATGCAGGGTACTATTCCTACATAGGGGGAAAACTTAGGAATTCCTTCCTCACAAGGACCTTGGAATCTGTGGCAGGGATCAGTTCCCTCATCAGGGATGTCGATTGGGGGCAACCCCTTCCATAGCCAATGGAACCCAGGGAAAGGCTCGGGATCTATGCATCTTGGATCGCCAAGGGGCAACCCTTTCTAGAATCCTTGGAATTCAACGCAAGCCCAACCCTCCACTTCCTACTACGGGAGTCAGTTGATGACATCACAACAAGCGCAGAACTCATACGCTAGTCATGGCCATGGTTTTTACCAAAACCGGCCAGCAACCTAACTTTTCCTGGAAACCTGGTGCCATCCAAACTCTAGGCTCCTTTTTCCCTGGTTATAATCAACAACCCAAATTACCGTTTCTAGCAACTCTCCACTTGCTAGACTTGACAAGGGTACTAAATGGCCCTAGTTGTCACGATCTGTGTTGGCCTCCTATGCCGACCAAGTTGCCTTCGAACATTCCAAAGTTTGAAGCTAATCCTAATGAAGATCCAGGCGATCATGTGTTTACCTTCCATCTATGGTGCTCGTCCAACTCATTCAGAGACGACTCCGTACAGTTGTATTTGTTTCAATGCACTCTCATCGGGAGTGTTGCGAAATGGTACATTGAGCTCGACCACTCGAGATACTCTTCCTTTGGTGAATTAGCTACGGCTTTCTTAAACCATTTTCAATTACCTGTGAGATACAATGTCATCACTGAATTGTTGGCCAATTTCGAGCAGACCAAGGTGAACCATATCTCCGATCACATCCGAGAGTGGAGACGTTGGAAGAGTTTGATAAAAGTATCGGTCCCACCAGCATTCTTTCTTGAGTGGTTCCTTAAGTCTTTGGTACCTCAGTTATCCAAAGATGTCGCAACGTCAGGGGTCTTTTTAGAAGAAGAAGTGATAATGAGAGCTCAACAGCTAGAGATGATTTACTCTCAGTCTGGTTTACTTTAAAAAATCTTGCTAGACACACCTCGGTAGATACTTGAAAAGACCAGACAAAGGTATGGACCACATGCCGAATCAACTGCATCAATTGTCGATACAACAGACAGCGGCCAGCTAGACCATTGATTCGGCTCCTCACCCTACCCAAACGTCGGATGTACACAGTGTGCAATCGACAAACCCGAAGGCCACCGAGAAGCCTGACGGAAAGAAAAAAAAGTGAAAGAAGGGTAAGGGGGATAATAAACCTACCAATAATGCTAGTGGGGGTAACATAGAAAAGAAGAAGTCAAAGTATTCGTGTAATCTTTGCATGGAAGACTATCCGACTCACCAGTGCCCTTGGCTCGCGGAGGCCCAAAAGTTATTGGCACAGCAATAGTTTGTCGTGTTAACGAACCCATTTCCACATGGGAAAATTTTAGCTCAAGCCTCTTCGATCACAGATGGGGGAAGTCAAGGACCCCCTCCATATATGAGTAATCCATCATCTGCACATGTGTATATGATGAAAGGTGATGCCTATATATCAACTAGAGCGCATGACTACGGAATGCCAAACACCACTGAGAAGGGTAAAGAATCTGAAAACCCACATCTTCCTCTTCAGATCGAGAAGATGTTGGGTAAAATAATGACACGCATCCCAAAAGGTGTGTTCAAGAAAGCTTCTCACAATCCATATGCAAGGGTCGCCCAGAACTACTCTGTGGTGGAGGATTTGTCTCAAACCCCTTGTGCAATGTCCACTTTGGAGGTCCTCCAGAGTTTCCCTTCCCAGAGAAAGGCTCTGTTAGTTTCCTTAGGATCTGCTGAGACTTGCAATCTGGAAATGATCATGCTTAATACGACTAACTTAAAACCTTGTCTCCCCTACTACGTGGCATTTCAGATAGTAGTGGCTTATACCACGAAAACTTTTACTTGGAACATTTTCCACACGGTGGTTGATGAGGGTGCCTCGACATGTGTGATGTCTTTGGCGTGTTGGAAGGCCATTGGACAACCTGTTTTGTCTCTGTCACCTACTCTTCTTACCACTTTCGACGATCATTCATTCCGACCACATGGAATCATCCCCTCTTTCCCAATGTATTTAGGGGGGAAGATCGTGTGCGTCAAGGTTGAAGTGGTCGATGCATCTCTCAATTACAATCTCTTGTTAAGAAGGAGTTGGACCTATGCTATGCAAGCAGTGGTCGCGACAGTTTTCTGGGTCTTGTTGTTTCCACACGAGGGTCGGATCGTGTCCATTGATCAGTTTTCCTTCTCCCATACTGACTCTTCACCGGGGGCATCCATGGTCCCAATTATTGATAACACTCAGCCTAGCATCGTCAATGTAGGGGTTGGTTTGTGCCCACCTTTGATGGTTACTTTCGATTACCCGCCTCTGACCGACAATGTCAATTACATATCAGCTGTCCCCAACCAGTCTATGGTTGAAATCTTTCAAGTCTCGTTGTTTTGTATGACTTACTTTAATGATCTATGGACTCTTCCTTCCCCATCAGCCATGATGACAGGGACAGGGCACCATGGCATGGCCATGCCTTTGTCTGCGGCAGAGGTTGCGTACTCGATAATCCAGCAAGCCTCCGTCGACCCCGATCCAACTCCCGCATAGGAGTTAGATCCAGTTTTAGAGCCTATTTGGGCTCAAGGTTCCCTTGCCAATACAGATTCTTTAGACTTAGTCTTTCACTCAGACGAGACGATTATCAAGGCAATGACTATTCCGGACAGACCCTGGGATGATATCCATCATAGATATTATTTTCTCCCAGAGTTAAGAAGAATTGAAGCAGGTGAATTCACTTTGACTATGACTGGAGATAGGTCTTGTCCTATCAATCCTTTGGCTACGCACTCATTTTAAGCTGAAGGAAATATGGCAACCATCTCTAAAACGATACCTATTGATATCTCCAGAACCCTTGGCATCATGGAGAATGTCTTCGTCGGAGCGGATTGCTCCCCCAAGGAGATTCAAATCTACACGGATTTATTTAAAGAATTATGTGACGTGTTTTCCTGGTCTTACAAGGAAATGCCAGGCATAGATCCAAGAATCGTCGAACACGAAATCACGACTTATCCTGACACTAAACCGGTCTGGTAGAAGCTTCATCCAGTTAATCCTAAGAAAGAAACAGCTATTAAGGCTGAAGTAGAGAAACTGCTCAAAGCAGGTTTTATCTACCCCGTCCAATTGACTCAATGGGTGTCAAATCCTGTTCCAGTTGACAAAAAATAGGGTACGATTTGCGTATGTACAGACTTCTGTGATTTGAACAAAGCATGTCCGAAGGATAATTTTCCCACACCATTTATTGACCAGATAGTCGATGAATGCGCAAGTTGTGAGGCATTTTCTTTCATGGATGGTTTTTCGGGATACAATCAGATACAGATCAAACCTGAAGACCGACACAAAACCGCTTTCATCTATCTGTGGGGTACATTCGTTTATCGGAAGATGCCTTTTGGTCTGAAAAATGTTGGAGCTACTTTTCAGCAGGCCATGTCTTTTTCTTTCCATGATCGCAAACACATAGTCAAGTCCTATCTTGATGATTTAAAATCACGATCTTGTAAGAGACCTGATCATCCAAAACACCTCTGACTTATATTTGAGTGATGTCGCTACTACCGGATCTGCTTGAATCCAAACATATGCAGTTTTTGTGTGATGTCATGTCGTCTGTTAGGTTTCATAGTTTTGACAATAGGGATCATGGTCTATCCTCTCAAGGTTGAGGTGATAGTTCAGTTGCCTCCCCCGTTCACAATCCCTCAGCTTCAGAGTTTACAGGGAAAAGCAAACTTTTTACAGTGTTTCATTGCAAACTATGCAGAGATCACAAAAGGTTTCATGCATTTACTGAAGAAGGATGTTCCTTTTCATTGGGGTGAAGCCACTCGGCACTCTTTTGACACGTTGAAATGCACCCTCACATCTACCCCTCTGCTTCGTCCACCCAATTATAATAAATATTTTGTATTATACTTGGCTGCTACGGAGTCGACCATCGGTATGGTCTTGGTTTAAGAGAACAATTTTCTCTCAGAATACGCGATTTATTACCTGAGTCGAGGCCTGGTTGGACTGGAACTCAATTATTACCACGTTGAACAACTTGCGTTGGTAGCAGTTCATGTTGTCCAACGGTTCTGTCATTACATCTTGTTTCGCAAGACCACCGTCATTGCCATTGTGAATCTGTTTCAATAAGTGTTGACATGACGTGTAATCGGCAGAAATATCAGTAGATGGATAGTTATCCTCCATTAATTTGACTTAGATTTTGTTTCGGCGAAATCCAAAAAGTCGTTGGTCTTTGCAGAACCCATCTTGGAACTTCCGCTCGAGTCAGGTGATGTTATACCCGAGGAGTCACCTATTAAAGGAGAAATGTTTTTTATCACGTCTTTGAACCCCTGGTATAGAGATATATTATTCTATCTCCAGACTCTGAAGTGCCCGACCTCTGCTTCTCATGATGAGCATCTCTGTATACGCCATCAGGCCAAGAATTATCTCATACTCGAGGACACTTTGTATCTTCGAGGTGTAGATTGTATCCTTCGTCGGTGCCTCACTCATGAAGAAGCAGAAATCATGCTTAACTATTTCCACACTGGAGCATGTGGTGGTCATCTGTCTGGGTTGGAAACACCCCAAAAGATTCTAGGAGCTGGTTACTTTTGGCTGACATTAATCAAATATTGTGTTGAATCAATCAAGAATATCCACCAGTGACAGATCTTCTCTCGGAAGATGAGGGAACACCCTGCTCCCATGTTTCCCGTCATCATAGTCGGTCCCTTAACCAAATGGGGGATTGATTACACTACATGCAACCCCCCTTCAGCAAGGGTGCACCATTATATCATCATAGTATTCGACTACTTCACGAAGTGGGTCGAGGCTATGCCAACGTTTAAATATGATGGCGAGACCAAAGCTCTCTTTTTGTTTAACCATATAATAGCAAGGTTTGGCATCCCGAGAGAGATTGTCACTGACCATGAAAGTTACTTTCAGAACAAAATGATGTCTGAGTTAACGAAAAAGCTTGGGTTGAGGCAAGAACATTCATCACCCTACTACCCACAAGCGAATGGTCAAGTGGAAGATGTGAATAAATCTCTTAAGACTATTCTTTAGCGAATGATCAATTCAGCCAAGTCAAATTGGCATTTGATGTTGTACTCGACATTATGGGCCTATTGAACATCTGTTAAGACTGCAACTGATTTCTCACCTTTTCAACTTGTTTATGGGCTAGAAGCAGTTTTTCCAATAGAGTGTTAGATCCCCTCTCTAAAGTTGGCAGTACAGTTACTGCCAGACACTTCACTACTTGAAGAGAGTTTATTATATCTTAAGCATCTCAATGAGCAGCATCGAGATGCAACCTTGGCTAATGAGACTCACAAACAAAGAGTCAAGTGTCAGTATGATTGGTTTGTTCGTCCTCGTATTTTCTCTGAAGGCGACCTTATCCTGGTCTATGACCAAGATAAGGATCCCCTGGGGGCAGGCAAGTTCAAACCCATGTGGTTCGGACCTTTCATTGTGAAGGAGGTTCTAAAGAAGGGTGCTTATCGTCTGGTGGACTTTGAGGGAAATGCTTTGGTAGAGCCTAGAAATGGGCTTTACCTCAAGATGTATTACTCATGGGTGCGTCGCCCCGGGTGACTTCTTGTAACATATGTATAGTTCTTGTACATTGTTTTTTTTAGTTTTTGTCTTTTGGTTTTATGGACGTGTCGTTTTTTATGTCATATTTTTCACTATGGAAAATGTCAAGTGAATCAAAGGTGTTCGTTGGGTTTGCAGACGGTGCTAGCTGGCACACTCGGAGGCTTGCTTCCGCAGCTTGGGTGATTTTCACACCTCAAGGCCAGTTTCTATCTTCAGGAGGTATCTGTTTAGGTAATGCCACAAACAATGTCATCGAATATAGCGCAGTCTTAGAGTTAATTCGTGATGCTTTGTCGCATGGTATCTCTCACCTCCAGGTCTACTTAGATGCTCATTTGGTTATGTCCCAGTTAAATGGGGTTTACCGTATTTACGATCCTACTCTACACCGACGATTCCTTAGGGTACGTCTCTTAGAAAAAAGCTTTGATTACATTATGTATATCCATGTTCTGGGTACGTCTCTTAGAACGAAGCTTTGATTACATTACGTATATCCATTTTCCTAAGGGATTGAATCAAATCACAGATACTCTAGCTAATCATGTATTAGATTGTCATATTGCACACATGTAATAAAAAGCACACACACGCACATGTAAATACATTTGTAAAATAGATGTAATCCATAAGATGTAAAAATATATAAAATATCCATATATATATCAAAAATATCAGAGTACATGGGTGGGAGCAAGTGCCTCAAAATATGTCCAATAAGAGTCACGGGGCTTATGCCCTCAAAAATATACAAAAGGTACCCTCGGCACATAAGTAGTGTAGACTAGCTAAGGGCAGGGCCTGTTGGCCCTGCCATAGTGAACAATGATGTTTTCCAAAAGTCGGAAGAGCTGGACCCAGGTCTGTGGCACCCCAACTACATGAGGTTGCATCGATGGTGGTAGATCCTCAATCTATGTCATTGGGACTATGCGAGTGAGCGCGGTAAGGTTCCGCTCTACTCATCTCAAAACTATCTCAGCCTCTCTAGCTGAAGGTTGCCCTGCTGCTGTTGGTCCACCAGTCACGGCTGGCCCTACCTCTAGTCGAGGGCGCCACCTAGATCTCACAAAGTCTGTTGGATGCACTGGTCCCACATCTACACATAACAGATACATAGTTGTCAGATACTCTAGTATACATAAAAAATGATATATATAAAAAGAAATAAAAATTAAATAACTTTGAAAAAAAACAAAACATACTTAACTCTCCTTGCTCTACTCCGGGAGGTACGGGCATATCAAGATCCCTGGAGAAGTCGATCCCAGCATAGGGGTAGTCCTCTATTGTCGGAATCTGTCGTGCCCACCAGTCAAAAAATTTGTCATTGAAGGCCTCAATGGTCCTCCCTCCCCCCTCTCGCGGCAACAATGTCGCCCATATGCATAATGTTGGGGATGAGGCCAAGTGCCCTCATACTGTCTCTTGAGGATTGAGACTAGGTACCCTCTCAAAGAAGAAAGAGCATAGAACAGTCCCAAACCTGAAGTTCCTATGTTCCCGCACATGACACTCTATCAGTTGTCTCTTCATGCATTTCAGCATGGTTGTGCTCCAGTCAAAATTTTGTGCATTTAAGCACTGAACAGCACAATGCATGTGCGGTCGGGATGCCTGAATTAAGGCCGCAGATCCAATGATCCGCCCAATCAGTAGAACTATTTATTTCAGCGGTAGGTTGTTGATCTTATGTATAGGCACCTGAGAACCTACTTTCTCAGTACCAGTCTCGCAATGGAGTCCAATCAACTCTTCAATGTTGTGAGGCCCGGGGAGAAAAGTGTGCAAGTTAACTGGATCGCCTCTCCTCGAGAGACCAGTCAGGAAGTAAATTTCTTCAATCGTTGGAGTCAATGACTACCCCTCGAGCATGAATGCCTTTGCATCCGGGTGCCATTAATCTACCAAGGCATTCAGCAGCCTGGCTGGGTTGTGCCCTCATAAATGGACACTGGAAGAATTTGAACAACCCACATTGTGACAAAACAGCAACAGCAACAGGGTCTTCTGAGACCAAAAAATCAATGTCCTCATGCTCCCTCTCTCTCCAATAAAAATACATCCTGGAAAATGACAAAATCATGGAGAGTTAAATCTTGCATTTTTTTATTTTTTTTCACATAATGGAGGGTATACGCGGGCTATAGTGGGTACAGTCGTGTGTGCACGTGTGCAACTTTTTCTCTACACGCGCGCATACGTGTGTTGTCCTAGGAAAGCCTATGTACCCATAGGGCCAACCCTTTTAAAGGTCAACGCCCCCCACAAAAACAAAAATAAATGCAAAAAGGAACAAGGGAAATGCAAGAGGGGCTAGTTTGTACTTACTTGGTCTAAGCGGAAGTTTGTTTCATCCACTAAAGCTCCCAGAATCAACTCTTTTGGAAAAGGGGTTTTTTTTTACTTTTGGTCAATTCTCAATTTACAATGGTGATAATGAGCTGCCAAGCTTCTATCTATAGACTTTTTTGGCCCTTTTTGTCATTTTTTCGAACCCCTTTGTCGTTTTTTCTAGCTTGAAAATAATTTAGTATGGTTCATGAGTTTCTTATGAAATGTTATGATAAGTGTTACTTTGGGTATTGGGAAAATTTTTGGAGAGTTGGGTCATTTTAAAGGTCCTTTGGTAAAAAGTCATTTTTTCAACTTGTTGCATCTAAGTTAGGATTCCACCTCCACTTTCTGCATCTCGTTGTCTTTTTCTCTTTGCCATAGGATCGAACCCACCGAATTGCGACACGTAACCATCATTGATGCTTTAGAAGTGTCGTAATTTAGTGGTAGAGCCTACCCCTTCATGCATGCCCTAGGTAGATCCTGGTTGCATTTTGGCGTCCATGTCGTCGTTAATGACTATAGGCTCGAGAGTCCTTGTTAGTCTTATCCTGATTACGAGTTTGAGCCTCATTTGCATGATTCATCATCACTCTTGACCTCACCCTTGGCACTCCCAAATAATGACGGGTCTTCTTTTAAGCCCTTTTCAGACCCTTTAAACATGAAAATATTGTCGAGCGATCTTGTTGCCCTTCACGCTCACCAAATTAAAATCTGAGGGCACATCTGTCCGGCGATAGTTTACCCCTTTTTCGGTCTGGACGGTCAATTGTACAAACAAAGGTATACTTTAGAAGCTTCGGTTCGCTAGAAGAGTATTCTCAGGTATAATTTTAACCCTTTTTCGGGCTTGAGGGACTACATTTATGAAAAAGGAAACCCCCACGGAGTCCATAGTTAAGCTCTTTTCAGACTCCCTAAAATTGAAAAGATGGTCGAGTGACCTTGTTTCTTCACACTCGTTAAATTGGTCCAGAAGAACATTCCTTACGAAGTCCATAGTTAAGCTCTTTTCAGACTCCTTAAATATGAAAAGATTTCCAAGTGATCTTGTCTTTGTCACACTCGTTAAAATGGTTTTGAATAGATGTATTTTTGGTGCTAGTTTACCCCTTTTTCAAACCAAGTAGACTACCTTCGAAAAATGTACCCCAATGGAGTCTCCTTTTACGCTTTTTTAGACTCCCTAAAAATGAAAAACCGCCGAGCTTACCTTCTCTGGGCTCGTTAAAATTACATCCAAGGACGTTATCATTGTGTCTTATTAATCGCATTTGCATTCCTGCATCTTTGGCCTAATGCCAGCTCCATGTTTCTCTCAACTGAACCATCTGAAGCATGCCTTATAACGCAAGCCTTGTATCACTTTGCCTTTGAGTCTTGACACCTTGACCCCTAGAGGAATTTTCCCGAGTGTCCTTTTCCTACATATGTCTCCTTACTCTGAGCATCAGTGTGTTCCTTGCACTTAGAACTAGTATATCTGTGACACTCATTCCTCCTTTGTAACGTAGCATTCTTTTATTATTTTTCAAGCTTCCCAAATTATTGAAAAAGACAAAAAAATCAAATATACCCCAAAAAGAGGAAGGGAAAAGTATTTTCTTTATGTTATCAGCACAATGAGTCGCCCTTGGACAAAGCATATCCTTCCATTTGTTCTTCAAGCTCTAGGATTCAATATGACCTTAGGAAGTTGTTCTTGCTACAGAGAGATGTGTCCTCCTCCGTTTGGTTATCCTTCCAAACATATGGAGAGTTCGTGTTGCCTCCTGCATCATGAACTTGTGTCATTGCAATGTTGCCTGAGTCTCATCTTTTGTCGTGCTTTCATCCAAGGGAAGTTTTACTAAACTTGAGTCGGCCCTTCTGCAGTTTGTCTATTGTTCTCATGCTCGGCCACCCCAAAAGACCAATCAAGTCCTTGTTTGAAATCAATGAAGTTCTTTTCCTGATCATCGAGATCCTCTTGTATGTTCCTGGCCAGCCGTCGAAGACCTCTAGGTAGTGAAGTCGTACACTGAAATTACACTCCTACTAGAGTTTGAATATTTTGAAGTTATTTCTTGAGCTCTGAAGACCTCATCTCCAGCCATCAGGCATCTTTGGCTTCTTGAAGATGGATACTATACGTGTATATATTTTGATTTTGAGATGTAGATTTGTTGTGTATTGTTCACAGCTATGCTTTATATAGTTATATGACATGGATCTACACTGTATTTGATTGGCAGCCATGATTTTATTTTATCCCGAGCATGGGTATGCCCGCCTCAGTGAGACAAATTGTCATTTTGCAGAAGGCACCTCCTGAACTTTGGTCCCTGGGCTCACTCGCTCTGTACATTGGTGAATATTTGTAATGTATTTTGGCCATCAGATACTCTTCTGACCTCACATATTAGGGGGCATCTATTATAACCCTAAACTGCACCAGACATGCATACTTGGAATTAGGCCATCTAACTTGCTATCTTTTCCAAGCCATCACTGAACAGTGCTTCTAAAAACCATTATTTTGAAGGTGTACACGCTCTGTACCACTATTGTCCGTGTACATAATCTTGATGCACCACTACAGCTCGCATACACTCACAAAAAATTGCAAAAAATGAAAATTGAAAATGGATATGGGTTTTCGAGCCGTTACTTAACCGTTTGACCGCCCATAGCCAGTGACCCCAACCGTTACTATCTCTTTTGGCCTATAAAATAAGGTGTTGGTGCCCCATTCCAAAAAAGAAGCACGAGAGCATAGAAACTCTACCCATTTCCGTATTCCCCCTTTGCCTCAATATTCGGCAACCACATTGTGAATTTGGGTAGTTGGTGCATTGTGAAGAGGAGCCCGGGATCAAGTTCGAGGAGCAGTGTTGGTCTCATGTTGTAAGTGGATTTTGTGAGATTAATATAAAGAAGTACTTTTTTCGTCCCACCAAATGACGTCTTAAAATTCTATGATTTGTTTACATTTCTTGTTTATGATGTATAACCCACCAATCCATATGTAGAATGCATGCTTGTAGTTTTTTTTTTGTCTTTTGGTGAATGCAGGATAGCCTTGGGAGGAGACTTGCAGTCAGGAAACAACAAAGCGTAAAGGGATCGACACCAGATGCAGAGTTTAAGGTATGCCTACCAGATTCCTATATTTTGTCTTTTACGTATGATTGCAGGGTAATGTTGGGACAGTTGATAAAAAGTAGGATACTTTAGATTGTTAGCTCTGCCTGCACTTTAGAACCCTGGTATAGTCCGTAGAGGGGTTTTCCCACTATAGCAACAAAGGAATCATAATCAAGTACTCTGCAAATTATTACCCTCAGGGAAACGGTGTGGCGGAATCAACTAAAAAAAACCTGGTAAGGATATTAAAGAATACAATTACAGATAACCAAATTCATAATGCCCTATGAGCCGATAGGGTCACACCCAAAGAAGCCATAGGAAATTCCCCATAATTTTTGGTCTACATGCAAGAAGCCATCCTCCCAAATGGGCTCTATCTGCCATCTCTTCAATTGGCCCAAGACTCCAACAAGGAACCCTCATCGGCCATGCAACAAAGAATCAACACTCTGCTCATGCTGGAAGAAGAGAGAGAAAAGGCTAAGTCAAAATTCTTAGCTCATCAACAAATAGTGAAAATATGGTTCGATAAGAATAAAGATAAAGAGAAGAATTTTGAAGTAGGAGACTTGGTCCTGAAATGGGATAGAGCGAATGAACCAAAAGGGAAACATTCTAAGTTTCAGAACCTATTGCTTGGACCTTTCCAGGTGGATGAGAATTTTGGGGCAGGCACTTATCGGTTGCAGAATCTAAAGGGGGAACCTGATGTTGTCCCAGTGACTGGCCAATCCCTAAAACAATACTTCCAATAAATAAATATATATATATGTATGTATATAAATAAATATGTCTGTTTTATGTTCTTTTGTTTATTTCTTTTCGTTCTGGATTTTTGTGCTTTTGAAGGTATGTCTGGAAAAATGATGGTTAGCCTTAAAAAATCATGCAAGGTATAGAACTTTGTTTCTAACTCACCACTCACTTACAAACACCAGAAGCACTGGAAAAACCTGCGGTCACTTTGGGGAACCCTCTGTCTAACCCAAGAAAATTAATAGCTTCGAACAAATGTCAAAAATGTCTACTTTGTGGTTCGGTAATACCTCAATGGAAATGAAGGAGGAACAATGATTCTGCATTTGCCCAATGAATCGTCATTTTTTGAGCACTCAACACACCCTAAAAAATTCTATGACCATTTCCTTTTTGGGTACCACACGATCCTTTGCATTGTATGTTTTCACTTCAGTATGAAACCGATGCCTTCGCTTATCTTTTATGTTTCATGATTGAATTGATTAAATTTTGCTTGAACATACAACAAAGAATCATCTTAACTCTGAAAGGGACTTAACAAATACTCAAGGAATTGGTGATCTAAAGCTTTTCCTGATTCGCTTAGGAAGTTCGGCATCGGTAGAAGTAAAAGGTGAAGGAAATCGCTTGAGAATTAAAAATAGACGAGCGTTGATATTCATCGTCGTCGGCTGATGAAAGCCTTTCTTTTCTGTGAATAAGCCTCGGTAGTGATTTTTCCGAAGACAAATCCATTTAGCTTCGACAGAAAAATGTAATAGTAAGCGTCACGCAAATAGAGGAGTGACATCGCCGATCGTCGACTCCCAAAATGTTTTCGACGATGAAAGATTATGAAGATGATGACCTGCCGAGAAGTTGCATGCCTAAACCGTCCCCCGATCACCAATCCCTGATATCATCAGCGTCGAAAGTTTTATCAGGAGGATATCAATATAAGTATACACTCAGATAGTAGTTGATCCCCGATCTATACGCCGGAGTGATGTGATGTGACGAGACATTTTAACCCCTGAATGTGTTAGGTAAGCCACATTCAAAGCTATTAGTTAATTCATGGATTGCTCATTAGTTACTAATCTGTGCGTGAATCAAAAGGAACCGTTAAACCCACCGATACAATGCATCTTCCTCTGCGCCTCTGCCATCAACCAGTTAAGATTGATCTACAGAAATCCGATAGTAGTTTATTTTGAATCTGCATTCATTACTCGTATTAACTAATTGATATGACTGATAGTACCTCTCCAGTTATATCCTTTTCAAGTCATTGTGTATGATCCTATTCTACGCAACAAGAAATTCAAAACAAACAAAAGAGTGAAGCTAATAGTCCGGAGGAAACATCCAAAGTTCAGTGAGTATTAAACAATTATCTTAGCAATCATTACAGGTATGTATCTTCTAGTGGTGTTTTTACACTCCATTTTATATGTTCTCACCCAACGTTGCTCTGTGTACATGTTTAAAGCATAGTTTTAATTGCAGGTACAGTGCCTCCAAAGAAGCCCTCCACCAGGAAATCACCAAGAGAGCCAAAGCTAAAAGAATCAGAAGCAGGAGAGGTATCCTCCCCAGCAATTGCAAGACATGGTGGCAAGCCGGTCTCTGGTGTTCCCTTTCATTGAGATCCTAAAGTGGCTCATTGACCACATTGATGCACAAAAATTTTTGATTAATGATGATAACGGTGAATGCGTCAGGGTCTTCCTACCATCAGAGGTTCAGAGTTACTACAAGATCAAGGAGTCTGAAGAAAATTTGAGCACTAATTTTGTTCTAAGTTTCTATGCATCACATGATACCAGCAAAATCATGGCGTCTTAGTGGAGGGAAGAAAAAAAATTCATGAACCGGAATGTCGGCTGGTATCCAACGACCAATCTTAGGGAACCATACATATATCTCATGGCTCTGCTCTACAGGTTGCATGGGGAGAACGATTGCTCCCGGTTTTCAGAGGCTTGGATGCCTCTAGCTTATACAGTCGCCATTTCAAGCATGGGATTCAATTGGGGTGCCATCATCTCCAAAAATCTGAGCATCTGCATAAGGAAAGTTCATGTGCCAAAGGAGGGAGATACCCCCGCCTTTTACATGGCCTCGTATCTGCTAGACACGATCTGCACCAGGAACACTTTCTCTAGGATGAACCTAAATTGGCATTCCTCGAAACTCTCGGTCCATGTATACTTCAACATCCTATGGGAAAATAGGTATAAAAAATCCTATGTTGTTATCTGTGATCAATTTATTGCACACATTTACTTCTTTCTATTCAAGAAATAATGCCCTAGGCTGTCAGATGAAGTAAAAAGGGTTATAGTGAAAGTTGGTCACTGGTATTTAGATGAGCGAGAAACCTACATCAAGATTTTTGGTGCCATAGGGGAACCCCACTTATTACCCATTTATGTTCTTGATCGACTAGTGTTAGGGGAAATTTGCTACCAGACCATCCTGCAAGGATACAATGCCACCTTGGTAAAAGACAAGAAGCAGGCCTTCATACCGTATGGGTTTCATATTGGCTTCTACATGGTCAAAGACACCATGCATGCTAAGCAAGAAGGGTTGAGTCAGTTAGAATTCCAGTTCCAAACTGGCCAATTTCGAAAAAAAGATCTGAAGGACCTGGTCCTACAACACGCGTCGCAGGTATCATCATGTTGGCCTTATGCCCATGACCGGTTCGAAGATGAAATTTTCACTAAAAATGCTCAAGACTAGAATGAGGTGGCCGCAAGGAAGGTTGATCCTCGAGGAACCGGGTTTAAAGCTATGAGTTGGGAAGAGCAAGCAACGTCTTTGGAGCAAATAGCTCAAGAAATCCTCAGAACCCGAGGAGCAGTAGCATATGAATTGGGTGAGGAAATAGGTGATCCCTAAGAAGACATTGAAGCAGCGAGAGTTTTCCAGGAATCCCCGATATGAATCAGGGATTCCCCTGAAATTCAAGTTACACAGGGGATGGGGGAACTCTTGTACCAGCAAGGCCAATTTCTAATGAAGTGGATGCAAGATGATCCATACCTTATCATAATACCCGCAATTTCAACTACCATCCAAAGCGCCCCAACAGAGTCAAGCGGCCCCGGTCCCATAAATCTCGATAACACCAATGGGTTAGGCAACACTGAATCCACAACATCGCTGATCAATTCCTTGGAAGGAGGGATGACTCAACCAGAGACAGGTCGGGTGTCGATTGAAACAAAAGCGCCTAATCCCTTGAGCAAAATTATACATATATACAGTGACAACAAGAGTCTAGAGCACTCTCACGACACCCTGGTGCGCGTCCAAGAGGAAGAGGGTCACGAGAAAACCTCTTCCCCTAAGCCCGAAGTTCAATACAAGGAGGTCACACAAAAGGAAACAAAAGCCAAAAGCGGCCTCGACACAAAAGAATCCGATGAACCGGAAACTGAAGCAGGTCTGAATGACGAACCTCCACAAAAGGAAATCGACAATTATGCGGCCAACAAACAAGTAAGTAACGAGTCTATACTCGACACCTCTATTCTTCCCAATATTCAAATCCCCGACGAGCGACAAGTAGAGGTCGGATCTACGAGGCAAAGTGAGGAAGTTCGAGAGCCCACTCTTGAACAAATATACACTACTGGTAGCCTGGGAAACAACCTCACATGGGGCGATCAACAGATACCAGAGCCGTTAGACGAAGTAGTAGACATCTATGCGATCTCCTACGATCAAAAGAGAAAGGCCATCGTTCAAAGGACTGCAAAGAGGAGAAGAATCACTTTGGATCACTCCATCTTTGTTACTACAGAGGAAAACTTAATCAACACAGTAGACTCTCGTACGTCTGAACTGATCGGCATGGGAAAATCCCTCTCGGATGCTGCCCAGGATAGAGCTAGGAGGGATGAAAAGGAACTAGTCGCCACTCTAAAGGATCTCAAACACTTGCACCATCTTGCCGAATACTATAAAGGTGCCACACAGACCGTGATGTATCTAAAGGGTGAGTTCTCAGGAGTTTACAACGATTTCAAGAAGGAAAGACACATGTTAACCGAGAACATAGCAGAGTTCTAGGAGGACACACTCATGGCACTCGTGATGTGCAAGGATATGGAGCAATGGAATCAAAGGGCACAGCAAGCGATAGAGAGACTCGAATATATTGAGGCAGTTCAACAGGGTTGAGAGAAGGAAGAGCATGGCATTCGACTGGTAGGAAAAAGTAGTCTCGACCGCATGAAGAGATCTGTCGAGTACTGGGCTAAGATGTCCCGGGACCCACACCAAGAAATCCAAGAGTAATGGACCAAGTGCCAGAAGCACTGGGATAAAATTAATAAAGTAATGAAAGATGTTGGGCTCCCCAGGTTTGGCACCCCCGATGAATTTATCGACCTGAGCAATGTGTTCAAGTTGTATGTTGAACAAGACTCGCTATGGACCAAGAGTTCACAAAGATAACCGATGCAAGGTCAGGGCAAGTGCAACAATTCACAGAACACCCAATCAGAGCTCGAACCATGCTACAGCAATTGAACTCCACTTTGGTAAAGTATCGGGTGCATGTAGTGGACATCAGAGGATTATATGCGGCTCCGATGGAGCAGCACAGATTTCCATGGGCCCAAACTTGTGAAGAACTGTTCACCAATTGGTCTGAATATGAGAGAAGTCTCCCTTTCCAAGAAGGATCTCGGATCGACTATTAAAGAAACTGTCAGAAGATAATGCCACGTGGTGATTTTTGTTTTGTTAAACTGGACTTAGCCGTTAATTTCAGTTAAAATTTATATTATAAATAAATACATTGACCAATTAGTCAAGGGTCGATGGTTGTTGTAAGAACTCTTTCTTTTTGGTTATTAAGAATTATTTTGAGACTGTTGTGAATTGAGAAGTCCTTCTGGACCAAAGACAAGCTATTTTCATCATATGTATGTGATTGGACTTGGAGAAGAACTACTTCCTATCCTGTTCCATGAATGATGTAGTAATGAGTAAGAGAAATTAATTTTGTTGTCAAGTTATCTGGTGCAATGTTTTGATGTTATTTTCTTTAATGATGAAGATAAATCATTGTGTGATTATGTGATGAATGGTTATGGTAGATGAATTATTTTGCTTGTCGTGATCTTGTTACATATGTGTTTTCTTTCTGATAGTTAGTTTCTCAGACAGTAATTGGATGCTCATTTGGTTAATGTATTAGTACTAGGCCTATGGTATAGAATCATTGTCTACATGTTTGAGCAACGGGTTATCCCAAGCTCAGACTCTTACCCAATAGTTAAAAATTAATCCTGTTATTTGTCAAGTTGGTTTATACTGGCTTTCATCTCTCATACCAGCCCCACCCCAAGAGAAAATACAGAGGAGAACATTCCTAAATGAAGGGAGAGCCTTCACAAGAAAACACAAAGCCCGTCGATAAATTGGCCAGATCGCAAGATTTGGAGAACCATTCCATCTTAAATGCTACAGAGTCTAATTGGGCCTTGGTGGTGGGTTTGGTTCCTACTGTTGAGTCAAGGGATTTAAGACCTATCAACAGGCCCATGCAATATGGGAGAATCCCAACATGAACCTACGATAGAAATGGGCAAGGCACAAGAAGCTCCAAAGCTCAGTGAGTGTGGTTGGGGCTGACCAGTCACAAGTGACTTGGATTTTGGCTGGATCCACATGTACACCATGTTGATAAATGATGTATCCCAGGTAATGAACCTTTTCCATGCCGAAGGAGCATTTTTCCAAGTTGGCGTAGAGTTGTTGCTTTCGTAGGGTGTGCAGAACCTGCTAAATATGTTGTAAGTGTCTCATCCAAGTCTTGTTGTAAATGAGGACGTCATCTAGATAAACCACTACAAAATTATTGGTGAATGGTCGTAGGATATCGTCCATCATCCTCATGAAAGTGGTTGGAGCATTTGTCAAACCAAAGGGCATGAAAAACCATTCAAAAAGACCTTCCTTTGACTTGAAGGTGGTCTTCCATACATCTGTATGTTCTATCAGGACCTGGTGGTAGCCAGACTTCAGATCAATATTACTGAAGTATTTTTCCCCCGTGAGTTGATCAAGGAGGTCGTTGATTCAGGGAATCAGGTACCAGTTTCTAACTGTGATTTTATTCAGGGCCTGGTAATCAATGCAGAGTCATCAGGTTCCATCTTTGTTCTATACCAACACGATTGGGCTCCCACAAGGTGATGATTTGGGACAGATGCGCCCCTTTTGGAGCAGTTCTTGGATCTACCGCTTGATCTCCTCATTCTCTAACAAAGAGCGGCGTTAGACTGTCCCATTGGACAGCGATGAATTCGGGGGTCATATCGATGGGGTGTTTGACCTAACAGTGCAGAGGTACCCTGGTAGGTGAGGAGAAGATATCTTAGTATTCTTCCACGACCTTATCCACTTGCTTCTTATGTGTGGAGAGTTTAGTCGAGGAGACCCTGGATGTGGTTGTGATATTTCACTCATTTTAAGAGAGAATCATGAAGAAGACAAACTTCCCTGTCTGAGAGATGACCTTTCTTCATTGCTTGGCAGAGATCAAGGAAATAACATTGGGTGGGACTGCCTCGGGTATCCTGTACAATTTCTTGTTCAAAGTAATAATAGCATTACAAGGCCTAGACTCATATACAGCATGACATTTCCGTAAATATGGTTGGCCCAAAAGAAAATTACAAACTTCGAGAGGGGCAACATCACACAATACCTCGTCTTTGAAGGGATTGATGTCGTATGACAGGAAACATTTTTGGCTGACACGAATCTCGCTTCCTTAGCGGAGCCATCTGATGGTGTAGGGTTGCGGGTGTAGCGTTGTTGGCAGGGAGAGTCGCTTGACAACCTCTGTTGAGATGAGGTTCTTTTGGCTACTTCTATCAACGATGAAGTGCAGCGGGGCACCCTTCACCCACATCTGTGAATGAAAAAGGCACTCGCATTCCTCTAGCTCATCTGGTTCACCGGGCTGGAGCTTGGTGGTAGAAACAGTAGCACTGGGTTTTGTGTCTATGATCTGTCTCCCCCTTTCTAGTTCTAATTCATATTTAGAACCCACATCTGATTCAGAGACTTTCACCTCATCCACCAGCGACTACTTCAAGTGGCAATCAGTAGTGTTATGCCAGGGGAACTTATGGAAGTCACACCACTTCCTGGTATCTTTCTTTGTCTTTCCGGTGTCCTTCTTTTCTTGCATCCTGGAATGGTTGTCCTAAGGCCATCTGTATTTTCTCTGTCCTTTTTTCTGCGGGTTGGGGATGCCCTTTCTTGGCTTTTGCTGTGAGGGGTTCCCAGACCCAAATTGTCGCGTCTTTTGTTTGAGCTTCTGCTCGATTTTGACGACATATCGGTAGGTCACGCCCAAGGATGAGATGTCCAGAAACTCCATTTCATCCTAGATGTATCTATGCATACCACCGCTATAATTGAACATGAGATGTCGCTCAGAATCTTTAATACCCATCTTGGTGCACAAGGTATGCAATATATTTGTGAACTCGATCACCGGTTGGTCTCTTTCCTACCGCAGCGTGGTCCATTTTGTGTACAGGTCATCATAACTTCCAATAGGGTAGTATTGTTTCTTAATAGCATCCATGAAGGACTCCCAGGTGACTATGACTGTAAATAATGAGGGTTCCTTTGTTTCCTTTTCCTCACAACAATTTTCCCACCAATCTTTGACATGGGGGATGGCTTTGAGCGCAAAAGTAATATTTTCTCTATTCGAGAAGTTATGGATAGAGAAATACCCTTCTAATAGATTCAACCATTTGTCTACTGCATTTGCGTCTATCTGACCTTCAAATATAGGAATATCGAATTTGATTTCTACCTTGAAGGGGGAGACGCCTCCGTTTGAGGAAGATGTGTCGCTTGTTGGTAGCCGCCGAAGGATTTGCACAAAACTATCCATCATCTCGTTCCTTTGTTGCATGAGGGATTCCTCGAGCAACATTTTGAAGGGATCTCTTGTCCCATCGTATTTATTTTCTTCTTCCATGAGAGGTCATTTGGGCGTGCGAGAGATTTTTTCCTCAATAGAAACAAGCTCGAGACCCAATTCTTTGTACCCTGACCTCATTGGGGACATGCATTAAGAATGACAAGGAGTAGAATGCTCTGATACCACTGATCCGGAATATATTTGCAGAATGAAATGAATACAGATTATTATCAAAATATGTTTAACACAAAATAACATATATACAGTAAAATTAGTTTCTATTCAATAAGGAAATAAGCTAAAACTGTAAAATGTAGCGGAAACAAGCTTGCTAGAATGGTGGCAGCTTATCTCTGAGAAGAGATGTGACGGTTGCGCTCATTCGCAATAACATGATTACAATGAGGATCCGAAGGCCTTTTTATAATAAACAGGAATGTCAAAAACCCTAGACATCCAAAAATCCTAACCCTAGGAGATGAAGCGCCAAAAGTCATGTGGGCCCCGTTTGGGTAAGTTAGTACATCAACTTCCTGGGGTCATAACTTTTTCATACGATATTCATTTTAGGCGCACAATAGCACGTTGGAAAGGTCTATCCGAGGACTACACATTTTTTATCTATCTATTCAAAGTTGTTTGACTGTGGTGAGCCCTAAAAAACATTGTTTAGGGCCTCAAAACAGCCCCACAAGTCAGGGACCCAAAAACTAGGGAAAAAATTGTCAAACTGGAAAACTGCCAAAATGAGCCAGTTGGAATAGGTGGGAGGCCATCGACATCCATATGGATCATAAGATCCTAAGTATCATTCACCATTAAAAAATGATATTCTTCATTCATTGTTGCATCCCAAACTAGATGGCCATAAGATTCTACATATGTTTCTAGGTCATGAGTCTTTGAAGCTTGAGCCAAAATATAGGAGGCTAGTTGCAAATAAGAATGTGCATGACATTAATCAATAGGATCACTGGCAATACCACCAATGTCTTCTCATGTTGTATGAACCCATCTATCACATTGTGGTTTTCATGTAGATTCATGTTCAATGGACCCAACTAGAGGAGGGTGAGTAGGTGGAGCTATATTTTTATCCACAATGTCCTCATTTATAGAAGAAGAAACTAGAATAGGGACATTAGAAAAAAAAATATAGGAATAGAAGATGGAATACTTATCGATGATGGCTCATGAGTCAAAGATGGCACAAACATTAAACTAGGCATGTAGGAAAAGAGAGACCTTCATCAAACTTGACATATCATCTAATAATAATTTCTATTAAATTATGTTGAAGAAGTCTATAATCTTTTACATCTTCAAAGTATCCAACAAAAATGCAGTTATCACTCTTATGTTGTAATGCTTTCCTTTTCTCATCAAGAATGTGAGCTCACGTTTTACTACCAAACATAGAAAAGTGGATTACATATAGTTTAATGTTACTCCATGTTTATATCCACACACGTGGAACACCTTAATCCAACCACTCACACACAGAGAACGAAGATTATTACATTAGTGTTTATGTAGTTAAAATTCTCAAATAGAGAAATAGTGCACAACCCCAACCAACATGACCACTTGAGGAAATATATTAATGCAAAAATAAAAATTGCATGAACATCTCTCAAGACCGATCAAAAGAAAATGACCCTCCATTTATATTTTAGAAATCATGGATAAACTAGGCTTTAATCCATAGATCGTTTCATTTATATCAAGGAGAAGATGAACTTTCATTCACTTTAGTCAAAACCATAATCATGACAATTGGATTAGTTACTTACGAAAGAAGACTAAAGAAACTTACCATAAGACACATTTGACCAAGTTGAACTTAATTAAATCCTAAGTCTCTAAATATCCTAACAGTAAGATCTGATAATGGAGGAGAGTATGCCTCCAAAGAGTTTGATTCCTTTTGCAGAGAACCAATGATTAAGAGGGAGTTGATAATTCCTTACAACCCGCAGTAAAATGGTGTCATTGAAAGGAAGAATGGGTCTATTGTTGAGATATCAAAGGCTATGGTTCATGACCTAGATATGCCTATGTTCCATTGGAAAAAAAGAATGAAATACAATTGTCTACATCTTTAATAGATGTCCTCACATGATATTGAAGGAAAAAACACCAAAGGAATATTTCACTAGTGAGAAACCCCAAGTATCACATTTCCATGTTTTTGGTTGTCTTGTATATATTCATATCAGTGAGGAGAAAATAAATAAATTAGAACCCTCCAATTTGAAGGGTTATTTTTTTGGATAAAATGAGTCCTCCAAGGCTCACAAAGTCTACATTATATCATAGAAGAAAACAGTAGTGAGATAAGATGTGAATTTTGATGAGGATGCATGGTCATGAAGGTCTCAAGCCTCCAACAAGTTGAGGAGGAAAAAACAATAGTTGTCCCAAATTAATCACTAGAAAATCAAAATTTTCAGACTTGGCAAGGTTCTGAAGGTGGAATCAATGCTTTGAAATCCTAGGTGGCTTACCAAAACGTTACAAGTTGTACAATAACAAGTTGGAGTTACAAAGATGTATTTTTGGGTGAATCATCCTCCTAAAAAAAATGAATTATGTTTCATTAATGTCTTCCATCATCGATGCAAATCCTTCTAGTTAAGGGGAGGCGGTAGGTGAGTAGCTATGGTAGGGTATCATGGTGGAGTATAACTCCATCAAAAAAAATAATTGGGAAATTGTGTAGAGACTGGTGCAGACGTCATTGATTGATTCCAAGTGGTCATTTAAGGTGAAGCATGTAGCATATGGTAGCATGGAGAAGTATAAGGCTCAATTCATAGTGAGAGGATTCTCCTAGAGAGAGGGAGTTGACTATCCTGAATACCCTAACTTTGAGGGAGGTTTGGTTGGATTTAGTCATGGGAAAACCCAAGTAAATTTTAAGGGGGGAATGTTAGGTTAAACTTGACTTGATGAAAGAGTCAAATTTGTTAGGTCAACAGTGGTGGCTTCAGGCACATGGTTTTGGTACCCCGTGGTTTTAGGTTCTATGGATTACATGTAATGAAATCCTTTAAAAGGATGGTGATACTCCATTGTAATGCAACGGGATTTGAGCGATGAAGGCTCACTTGGTCGGGACCAGGACGCTGGCCAGCTTGGTCGGGTTTGGCCAAGGGGAATAATAGATCTATTATTGGTTTTTTTTTTTCCCGTAATATTTTTCCAAGATAAATATTGTGTGATTTATATGTCCATGTTGCTATGTTCTTGGTATTTTTATCTCTCTTGCATTTTAATTTCCTAACAACACTAATCTATAATAATCCTTTTGGAATTGCATGATTTATTTTAAAATAAAACCATTATTGAGTATTTTTCTTAACCAACCAAGAGTATGCATTGGGGAATAGAGTGGTAGTGATATCCCCACACCTCCTAATCATAGGGGTGTAGGAATAAGTTTCATGTAGAGAGTTTTTGTGCACCCTACTTTCCTCATTTCATTGAGCTTGAGTCCTACTTAGGGAGAATACATGTGAAGGTGGTTGCATTAGTTGGGTCGAAAATCAACCCTTGGGCGCAATTTCCTCCCCTCTTTGATTGAAAATTGGATTGTGGAATTCAGGAGCATTCACTAGATCAACACTTCGACTTTAGTAAGCTAAGGACTACATGTATTTTCTATCATGTTTAAATTGTGCATTGTTGGTTTATAGTGATTAAATTATGAAGTTGGTGTATGCATTATGGAATCTTAACATGCCTTCCTTATGATTATGTATTTTTTGGGTTTATACTCTGATGATTAGAATTACTTAACTATGTTATAGTATTGAAGAAAACTAAATTTGTTGTTCAAGTAACACCCACTTGGTTTATTACAAAGTGGTATTAGAGCCCCATAATTCCACAATTGGGAGCCTCTAGGGATATTAAAATATCAATGAATTCACTACTTGCAATGATTGACCTTGGAACCTAAGATATTGAGGTACTCATAAGTGAAGACTTGAAGTAATGATATTTATTATTGTTTGAATGGCATTGCATTAACTAACTAATTGTTGCATGTTAATCGTGCTTGTTTCTGTTTTATTGTCTTTTGAATTCCAATTAATATTTATTAGTTGGTTAGTGTAGGATTAAGAGTTGTAAATATTGATCTACATTTTTTCCATTGAATTTATTTAGTGTAGAATTAATAATTGATTGTGAGTTTCCTTTCTTAGAAGTATTTACAATCTTGGAGCCTCAAGGGTTAGCTCAAGTAGTCATGGTCCAAATGTGATATCTCTCCTACAAAGTTGGGGAAGTCATGATTCAACTCTCTTAATCCCCTCGGGATTAGGCTCCATAATTAGAGTTGACGTTTTATCTAGTTTACCATCCATAAATTGTGGGGAAGTACTCGGAGGGTTTATGTCGAAGTGTTTTCCTTGGAAAACAAAAAGGTATTTACATTCTTGTTTTGTAACCAATTACCTTATCATTCAATTTTGCATTAGTTTTAATTCATTTGAATTTTTCTCTATATATCCTACTTCATAAAGGTAGTGGCTATCACTCTATCACTGACAACTCTATATAGCTTGCCTCGGAAAGGTAGTGACTAAGTAAGAATGTGGCTTTAGGAGTCTTGTACTATGTTCAAGTTGTAAGTGTATCTCTCACAAAACTTTTGGTTTCTTCAAAGCACTCACTACTTTGGGAAGGAATCGCTTCCTCACTTTGTCATGTTTCCCCTTGCTTCTTCAACCAAATAAAACTTGCATGTTTTCTATAATCATATGCACAATAATCAAATACTCTTTGAGAATCAAATTCTTCTTCCACAATTAGAGTATCATAAATAAGATATCCTTTTGTGATGTTGTGAAAATCAAGTAGAGGAATGAACAATGTGAAACCCCAAACATTCTAGTTTAGAAATTCTACGGACAAGAATGTATTTTATGAGGGCATACCAGCAAGCCCCATGTTCCTTTAACAATTGGAAAGTTTCTCTTATTGGGTATTCTTTGGTGTGGTTGATGTGTTAAATTGCACATCCATATCCAAAACATCTTTATACTTTTGCCAACAACAAATTCATTCTTATGTAGAGTGGGTAGACAACTGTGATTCAATGGTTTACATAATAAAAATATGAAAACTTCTCGTGTCCATATCTGTGAATGTAATTACACTTGGTGAAGGTGTTTCCCTAGACTAGGAACAAAATGGAACCCAACAACCAAGTGAATCGCTCTGACTAAGACGTCCAACCAATGAAAATTCAACCAAGGGGAATGAAGTCGACTTATCCAATGTAAAGTTGACCAAGTGAGAGATCCCAACCAACTAGGTAAGAGAGATCAATCAGGAAAAGAGAGAATTCAACCGGGTAAAGAGAAATTGACCAGGCAAAGAGAGAATTCGACCAAGTAAGAATCAATTACAATGTATGTCTCATACAGCTGCTATACATCCATGTACGGTTGTATACATCCTATACTCTACAATTAATGGTCGTACGACCTCCTGGAAGGTGGAAATGGAGCGTGGGAGAAACAAAATGCCCAGGAAAATAGGAATTTGACCTAGGGAGGAGGAATTATGGTGTACGGATGTGGGAATGAGGAATTACACATCCAATGAGTAAAATGTAGTCCACACTAATAACGTACGGCTCGTAGGTGAGTTTAATCAACCCAACCATCAATTAAATTTCAGTGTTGGGAGATTTTATAGCCCTCAGAAGAGTGTAAATCCTATGGGGAGTGTAAATACACCAACCATAAAAGTAATTTCAACTCAGGGAAAGAAATGACAACCTATAGGAGAAATAATTGCACCAATATCCATAAAAAAAACAAATTAGCAACTACCTATAGAAATGCAGTGGATCTATAATATAAACCATCGATCTCAGAGGAGGTTCACTAGTTTTTGGATTTCCTCATTTGCTAATGGAGAATGAAATTCTAAGTGCACTTGACATAGCTCAAACTAGAAATAGGTTCTCACACCATCAAGAAGACAAAGGCAACAATAAAATACAGAGGACTTCTTCCAATCACTCACATACTGAATCCAACACAAAATTTAACATCAATAAAAACATATTTTTTATCATAACAATCCATTCAATGCAACTCAAAATGAAAATCCATCACATAATGATAAAATAACACACATAATTAGACACAAGATTTTACCTTGGAAACCCAAATGGGAAAACCATCTTCAAATGGTTGTTCAATTTTCATTTCACCAATCTCTAGTTACAATGTTGTTTGTGCTCTTTGTGCACCTTGACCTTGTTGGCCAAAAAACCCATTGGGAATGAAAGTAAAGGAAGAAATAGGGAGAGTTGGGGCAATGGAAAGGACAAAGGGAATGACCTTTCATTTCCTATTCCTCGGTCTTTTCTCTCCTGTTTTATTTTTTTCATTTAATTCTTTGTTTTTCTTTCATTTTGTCTTATTCCACTTTTACATTTACATTGGCTTTCATAGTTTATCTAGCCTGCATTAATTTTATAATTTAACCTACAGTTACCAAGTCTTAAAACCATTCACTTGTTCGGATTCGTTTCATATTAGTTTAGGGAGCACATGCCTCGGCCTTGCAACCAATAACATTGTGGAGTGTAGTGCAATCTTCAAACTTATTTATGAATCCATTGCTCTCAACATTCACAAATTAGTTGTAAAATTGAATCCACAATCACTGGTGTCAAGTGAATAATGTCTATCATGTTAGAAATCCTATGTTTCTCAAGAAGTATCTAAGGGTGTGGCTTCTTGAACATCAGTTTGAGTTCATTACTTATGTTCATTTTGCAAGAAGTTTAAACACATTGGTTGATTCATTGGCTAACGTAGGAGAGACCCTAGGACTAATCCTATGGGATCAGCCCATGTGTCTCATGGTAGCACATGATTGCAATGACTACCTGCCTCAAAGTTCTCACAAAAGTATGTGGTACTCCCACCACTTGGCACTATAGCCCTTAGGACATGTCAGTGAATGGAATAATGGGTACACTCATTGTGAGCCCCTTCAAGTTCCTTCACACCTTGCAAAGTTTTTCCATGGAATTCACCTCCTCCTCCTCAACATCTAGTTTTTTCTCTTCCCTAACTCAGTGGTGGTTCGAGGGAATCCCCGCTGGTCAAACTAGACCCACATCTATGTCATGCATAAATATTGTCGATGTCATTGCATACCAAAAACATATAATATTTTCAAAAATCCAAAAAAAATTATAAAACCAAAAAACTTAAAAACATTTGTTCTTTCTTACCAATGTCACCACATTGTGATCCGGGAGGTAGTACAAGATCTAGATCATGCTATAAGTCTATACCATCATATGGATAGTCCTCAGTTGCCACGATCTACTCATCCCACCAATTGAATAAATCCTAGACAAAATTATTCATGGGAAAGTCACCTCCAAGGTGATCCATGTAGTTTATCCACCTCCACATCTTGGTCTCTATCATTTTCATAACAGCATAACACACATGCATTATCCATGTCAAGGAACATAATATTCCCAAGGATATCCTTTCATGTCAGTTTGAGTGCAAGGTTCACGCACCCCTAGTGGCATCTTAGATAATAAGCATATTTAAGAATCAAATAGTGGCTAAGTGATAAGGGGATTATGCCCTGGTGAACAAGATGGTTTGGAGGTATAAGGCTCTAAGCGAAGCTTTCCAATATTTTGATTCTCAGTTGTTTGGACATAATATAGTGAGTTGATAAAGAAGCCAAGGTTTATCCCATTCCACTCCAGATGAAATACAAGTGAGTCAGTACAGAGATTGCATCAACATAGAGGAAAGTACTAAAACCCTAGGTGAAGTGCATATAGTTACATTGTGCAACTAATAGAATTTGATTTATTTACATATTGACATGTAGGTTAGAAAAAAGAGAGGAAATTTCAATATAGAGAGGTGTAGAGATGAACTTAATATATATACTATATTTAATAGAATTATGATTAATTTGCATATAATTTAGATTATATTTGATTTATTGTTTATTTTATAAAGCATCTATGAAACAGCCTCCCCTATACTTAAAGTAGAATTTAACCTAAGTAAGTACTCCCATAAAATCCTAGCCATATGAGTTTGTGCATGCCTTGTTCCTTAATAGTATTTCCAGTGCAATGAACCTTGTGTTGGTACAGGGGCAGACCCAGGGTTCAATGCTTCAACATCGCACCAACAAAACCCTAACTACCGGCCCTTTCGGCAACACCTGCGAAGCAGATGAAGTCTCACTCGAGGTAGAGGTAGGGGGCTTGTAGGACTCATGTGTCTACAACCAATATGGGACACAGATATGTGATTACAACACTTAACAGAGCACTTAGAAAACAATATGCATTAGTTCTTGAACCTCATTCACATTGCAGATCAAATCCTTATTACAGATCAGCGCAGTAACAATACAGACCAAGTACTTTCAATCACTTAGCACATAGCCTTAGCTTAGATATAACATTCAAATACCATTGAGCACTAAGTAAAATCATTATATGCATTCATCGTACATTATAACAATAGCACTAAGCAGATAAACACATAAGCAACAACGCACAAAGCACATCAAGACACAAGATATACGTGGTTCACCCCAGTGTGGAGCTACATCCACCAACTTCTTCTTCTTCTTCTTCTTCTTATTTATTAGTCATCAATATTCTTACATTCATCTGCTCCTCTGCACAAAGCCACAGAGCCAAACTTCGCACCAGACATGTGATATGCACACAGTGCACTAGATCCATCTTCCTGAAAACCAGGTCAAGGCACAAATCCAACTCCTTATCAGCACAAAGACTTACATAGTCTGTCTGCACAAAGCACTTACAACATATCGTGAACATAGCCAACCACTAGGCTTATTACATCACTTAGCTACTTATTTGAAAATTTAAAAAAAGGCCTAAACATGGGTCGACATCCCATAACCCATTACATAACCCTAGTAAACCCCTTGATGGGTCCCCAAGCCCGCAAAATAAGCGAGATCCCGCAATCTTAGCTCCGCCTGGGCACTCCATCTTCGACCAGCCTGTCGAAGTCCCAAAAGTGGTCAAACACAACCAATGTTTTCTCAAAACTTGGTGAAGGTCCAACAAGCCCCCAACACTCACCTGTGACTCATCTCGAGTCACTCATATTTGGGCAGTGCTGCTTTGAAGGCCTCGATCTTAGCTCGAGCTACCTCGACTTGCTTCTTCGCCAAAGCTTCCTGCCCGGTGAACTCCTGAATCACTTGTTCTATGACAGGCCCTTCTAGGCATTGTTCTACTATCGTGACCATTTGGTCTAGCTGCGAGCCTTGTCCTTCAATATCTTCAAAAAGCATGCAGGCTTCATCCTACACTTGATCTAGTTGATGTATAACCTCCATGACTCTGCTCTGAATGGCAGTAACCTACTGTTGGACTGCACACTTCTCCTGTGATCTCTTCATTTTCTCAACTGCGGTGAGTAGCTTCATCTGCGCTTGCATGGTGGATGAATGTTTCTTCGCCTCCTGGAGTTATGCTTCATGTTTCCTCAGCTCTAGGTCTTCTGCAAGGCACTCGTAGGTCTGTGCACTTTGATCACTCAGTTGCTTACACTCTGAGTCGAGTGCCATGATTCTTTCTATTGCGTTCTTGGCCATTTCTTCCTTTTGATCGTGCACTTCTTGCGGAGTGATCGGCACTGCTTGGATCTCTAGCTCCATTACTCTCTCTTGAAGTTGTTGAATGGCCTCAGCAAGATTCCCCACTTGTATCTCGACTGACTCTGGTTCCTCCTGTGCCAAACCCAACATAGAGCGAAGTGATTTAGTTACTGCCTTTGTGACCGCAGTCTGCTTTGCAAGCAGCTGGTCTTTTTTTTCTGTATCTTTGCATTGTCCTCCTCGAACATCGCCCGAATTTCATCTTTCTCCTTCTACGCAACTCGAAGTTTCTCTAATACCTCCTCCTTTTTTCTCTTCAAGGCTTCTGTAGTCTGCTCCTTTTCTTCTTGGAATCGATAAATTCGAGCCTCTATTGTATCTGCTAGCCTTCATAATTGGGCGGGCTCATCCCCCAATTCTGTAATCTTCGACAAAGAGGGCGCAGTAGGTACTATGCGTCTTGAATAGATGGCTTGTTGTATCTCCTTTAGCTCCTTCTCGATTATGTCATACATCCTCTCCTACTTTGCTCCATGTCTCTACAAGGTCTCCTCTAAAGTGTCTTCCACAGCTAGGATGATGAGATCGACATCATCCACTGTGAGCACATTCTTCGACTGGGGTTTATTGGCATGGGTCCTCTTTCTTGCTGAGGGTTTCTGCAGAGAAAACTTCCTTTTCTTTGATGTTTTGGCCTCGGTAAGGGGATATTTCGGCAGTGTAAATTCTCCTCTGTCTTGATTTTCTCCTTCTTCCCCTCCTTCTTCTTAGTTCACTTCATCTCCTCCTCCTCCTGCAGGTGAGTCAGGCCTACTTTCCTCCGATGTGTTGTCCTCCTCATCAGTTTCTATGTTCTGCACTTCCTCCTTTTTCTTCTTTTTCTTTGCGCTGCTCTGTCCATCATGCTCGACCCGGGTGACCAAGGAACTTTCGATGATGTCGAGTTAGGAGAGTTCTACATATTCCACTGGTACAAGGAATTCTGCTGGCCATTCTTTGGTTATCTCCTCCATGTCTTTGTCGGTCATCTTATAGTAGGACTGCAACTCCTCCTTACTCTCATCCTTATGCGCAGTGATGTAAATAAAGTGTCGATTTGCATGGAACTTCGCTAGTGGCCTATACTGGTGTAATGTAGTCAGTGTCATGAATGGAAATGCTTCAATAGCACGCTTCAGCTACAGGTAGTAAGCATGGAAGATAGTGTTCGACTGCCACTACTTTGACATATCATTTGTATACCACAAGGTGGAGAACCTTATGGCCAAAGGCTCTGATGGCTCAACTTCTGGGAATGTCGCTCCTTCCGGCATCTGCCAAGCGACAAAGGCGATCAATACTAGTAACTGACTGAAATGAAATTCATAGCCCTGATCCTGCACTTCGCGGCAGTCCTTCTCAAGCTCATTGACGAGGTAACTCACCCAGTTCATTTGCATTCCTTCTATGCACTTCCCTGTGAGGTCTACTACGAATCCAGTGACTTGCGTCGGAAGGTTATTTCTGGTGATCTTTCCAGCTATACGCTAACAAGCTAGGCACACTACACCATCCTAGATGGAGGCTACCTTGTAGCCTCGTTTTCCCTTTTCTACATCGCCATAATCCTCCTTTTTGCATTGTTCCAGGGAGCGATCTGAAGTCTTCCCTGGGTAGAACTACTGAGGGTCTGGTCCTTGCATGCTCAGTCTTGTAATGAGATGGATCAGCGTCGGATCCATGGTCACGTGCCTATCAAGCCACAGATACCCTCCATGGTAACACGACAGGAGGAGTTTAACGAAAGCATTAACCTCCTGATGTCGACCAAAGTGAGGAATCTTTATTACATTCAAGATCGTCGATTGCGTGAGCTCCTTAATCCACGGCTGGGAGACTATGTATGGCTTCTTCCCAATCATCTTCATCAAGTACCTATGTGGTGCGAGCATCGCGTAGTTCTTCTGGTCTCCAAGGTTGAAGTCGTTGTTTTTTAGAGTTGGGATATATCCTAACTGGGGTCCAACTACGTATATCCCCTTAGGGATGTACGCAGTAATCAAGTATATTCAAAGTTGCGTGGGATACTGTCACAGGTAACTGTACCAGCCAAAGGCGGTATGTATTCAGGCAAGACTGATGGTATCTGCTTCGTGTTCGCCAGATCATCG
Organism: Picea engelmannii; assembly: GCA_009831015.1. NCBI lineage: Eukaryota > Viridiplantae > Streptophyta > Pinopsida > Pinales > Pinaceae > Picea > Picea engelmannii. The sequence goes on along the minus strand of ML793437.1, from coordinate 11,284 downwards.
CGGTGCTTTCTTCGCTTCACAGTCGTGGGTCGGCTAGAACGACGTCCAGTTGAGGGGGATGCTTCCAGGCCCCGAGTCGACGACGCCTGTATTCCTACAGACATGACTTTCTCAGCCATGAGATCCACAAGAATTTCCTCCAAAAACTTTTCTAATGCGCTATGTTCGCCCGACATTCACACTTGTAATCAAATAGATTGGGTAGGAAAACAGACAAGTGAGGTAATCAAATGGATGGCGAGGTCTAGAAATCATAGCGCAGTATGCAATTGATTCTCTGTTAGCTCGGATAATCATGGTTGGAAAAAAGTGGTATCGGTGCAACATCTGACGGGTTAAATAAGCAAGCATCGTAACGAATTCCTCCAACGGGCATGAATGGGTCCATCAATGTGCATCTATCCATTATGGCATGGTCTCAATGGTCCAATGGTGGTCTTTTCGTCAATAACTGTGTTTCTAGACATTTTGGGGCGTTATTCTAATGGTCGGGGTGCCTCCAACGATCATATAGCTTCGTCGTGGCAAAGTCCCATTCTGCGTGGTTCTGCTATTCCGGTGAGGTTCAAGTTCTACAGATCTATCTCCTGCAAAATCTTCTCTGGAATTTCCTGTAGTTTTTCTAACTTGGATTTCTTCTTACTGAGCTTCCTTTCCTTCTTTCCTGTGATCTGAGTCTCTGGATTCCTCTTTCCATTCTTATTCTTATCTTTTCTTACCATAGTGACTTCGCGTTGTTGATGTTCTCTCAAAGGGTTCAAAGGTAATACCTCTTTTCTTACTAGGTCCTGGGTGGACATACTTTCTTCTTGCATGGGCAGGTTCTTTAAACCTTCTTGTGCTCTTTCAACTTTGATAGCTAATTCTCTTTCATTCTGCTGCTTCGACTCAACTTCTCATTCTTCTATCAGTCAATCTATTCTTCTAGCTATGAGATCCCTTAGTTCTTTCTTTTTCTTTTTTGTAACTTCCTCCTCTGCTTTCCTTCTGATCTGATCCTTTTCAATCCAAGTATTTCCTAACAAAAGTGGAAAAGGGGCGTTATTCTCAACAAATTTAATGACTTCAAATTCTTCTTTAGTCGATGTTTCATGAGAAATCATAGGTACATTAGTAACTCTTCCACATAGGGTTATCATCTTTCCTTTAAACAAGCCTATCCTTCCCAATGAAGGTATCATAGAAGGCTTTCCCAAAATTTCCCAAGTGCTTTCTGGCATAATGTTCACATGTGTTTCCTCATCCAATACACAGTCTATGTCGAAGTCTTCTATTCTTGTAACTATGTGTTGTTTTTATTTTAGGATCTTTGGTAAATTTATGTCTCTGTAATCATCCATTACTTCTTTTAACTGTATTACCATAGTCTCTGACTCTTTTTTTGTATCATTCTTTAATATATCCTTAGTCTCTTGACCTTTTTTATAGTTTTCTTGTCTCATGTTCATCTTTTCAACTTTAGCAATCATCCTTGGGCAATCCTCAACCTCATGACCAATAGCCTTACAAGAAATACAAATAGGACTTGTACCAGGTCATTCCTTAGCAAGATGTCTCGACCTTCTGCAATTATAGCACAATGTTAATCCTCTCTTTATTTTAAACGATCCCCGACCTCTCCTGTACTGTGTACTGTGATCACAGTGATGGACCTGCAATCTACAAAAATTCTTTCTAGGTTCATGCATCCACTTATTAGTCCAAAAATTATTTCTATGCATAAGAATAACATATCTTTCTCTATTTCTATCAAATTTATTTAGATCAACTCTTTCTTCTAACTATGCCCTAATTTCCAGACTAGGACAAAATCTGTCAAACATACCTAGATTCATACTTTTGAAATAAAAAATTCCGCTTATCTTACCTTTACCAGAGCACAAAGATTTAAGATCTTGCCTCTTTTCTTCACATCTGGTTTCTTTCTTAGTAAAGATCCTCGTGAGTCAAGTAGAATAATGTGCACTACAGCAGCAGATCTACGCACAGAGCTTTCTCTTTCCTTCAGTTCCCAACAATCACAATTTCAGGTCCCGACAACGGAACCATTTGTTGGCACAGGGGTATACCCAGGGTTCAATGCTTCAACAGCGCACCAACAAAACCCTAACTACCAGCCCTTTCGGCAACACCTGCGAAGCAGATGAAGTCTCACCCGAGGTAGAGGCAGGGGGCTTGTAGGGCTCAAGTATCTACAACCAAGATGGGACACAAATCTGTGATTACAACACTTAACAGAGCACTTAGACAACAATATGCATTAGTTCTTGAACCTCATTCACATCGCAGATCAAATCCTTATTACAAATCAGCGCAGTAATAATACAGACCAAGTACTTTCAATCACTTATCACATAGCCTTAGCTCAGATCTAACATTCAAATACCAATAAGCACTAAGAAAAAACATTAGATGCATTCATCATACATTATAACAACAGCACTAAGAAGATAAACGCATAAGCAACATCGCACAAAGCACATCAATACACAGGATATACGTGGTTCACTCCAATGTGGGGCTACGTCCACCAAATTCTTCTTCTTCTTTATTAGTCTTCAATCTTCTTACATTCATCCGCTCCTGTGCACAAAGCCACAGAGCCAAACTTCGCACTGGACAGGTGATATACACATAGTGCACTAGATCCACCTTCCCCAAAACCAGGTCAAGGCATAGAGCCAACTCCTTATCAGCACAAAGCCTTACATAGTCTGTCTGCACAAAGCACTTACAACATATCATGCACATAGCCAACCACTAGGCTTATTACATCACTTAGCTACTTATTTATACATTTACAAAAAGGCCTAAACATGGTCCGACATCCCATAACCCATTACATAACCCTAGTAAACCCCTTGCTAGGTCCACAAGCCCGCAAAACAAGCGAGATCCCGCGATCTTAGCTTCGCCTTGGCGCTCCATCTTCAACCAACCTGTCGAAGTCCCAAAAGTGGTCAAACAAGACCAATGTTTCCTCAAAACTTGGTCAAGGGCCAATACCTTACATGCATGCATTTCATATGTATTCAATATATAGACATGTAGGCATATGTGTGATAAGTGTGTGTTCTGCACAAAGCTTAGATAGACTAGAAATGGAACTATGAGAACTTCAATTGATGTATAGTGGATAACAAATTAATCCTAATGATATGAGGACATTATGTTGAAAAAGATAATAGAATGATGATGACTTGAGATAATGTCAATCTGATTAGGTTGATTGGGTAATAATAAAGGTGACAACAATTTGAGTAATTGAGGTAATGATCATTAAGAACATAGGGATGTTAATTTGGTGACCATATACAATGGAACTAAGGATTTGAATTGAGGATTGGTGTTATAAAACATTAATCTTGATGATTGTATTGATTGGGTGATACAAATTATTTGACAACATCATCCATAATGGTTGGTGAGTCAATTTGTCAATGACAATGTTGGTAGTTACTTGATAGTGAATGTAATATTTGACTCATAGGGAGTAGATACCTATGATGCAACTGTGAGGCTTTGCATCAGGGAGGGTATGATGTACAGGGCACTGGAAAATCCTGTATTGGGGTCCAAGGGGATCTTGGATCATAATTCATATCAGAGTGCAGTGGAGGTAGCATGAGGGTGTCCCAATTCAGAGGGAGAAACTACAACAACAACAAATTTGATGGAGTCAGAGATTGATCCAGAAGGAGGTTCTTTCAGAAGTACCTTCCTCACTAAGAGGGAGTGTTAGTTTTTGGGGTAGCTTAGACAGGTACTTCCACATTGTTAGTGCCTAGCATGCAGAGGTGTTTGAGTGACACTCTCTAGATAGTAATCGTTGATCTCAACGAGAGATTAAGTCATGATTGTTGATCTCATAGGGGAAAGATCTAATATTGACCATTAGAGATATAGGGTTAGGGTTTTAGTCATTAAAGGGATTACAAAAGGAGATATAAGGAGAGTGAAAGGCACACAATGAGTGCATAGGAGCAAGAGAGAGTCTTGCTCATGTACTTGTAACTCGATTGAAACTAAGGATTTGAATTGAGGATTGGTGTTATAAAACATTCATCTTGATGATTGTATTGATTGGGTGATACAAATGATTTGACAACATCAACCATAATGGTTGGTGAATCAATTTGTCGATGACAATGTGGGTAGTTATTTGATAGTGAATGTGATCTTTGACTCCATGACGATTGTGTTGAAAAATTGTATTATTTACCTCATATTGATACTGACAGGATTGAAATTCAATCCCATAAATTACATGAAACTAGTAACTTTGTTGATATTGATTGATACGAACATAATAATCATATGATGATATGAAGATGTTAATGACAAGACTAATTACATGAATAATTTGAAGACTCTAATTAGCAAAGATGTGATGTCTAATAGCTCTAATTTAGTGATAATATGAGGATACTCAAAGTGATTTGAAAATAGTGAAAACCAAGAATTATGCTCAAATGAGTATTGTTAATCTCAAAGACCTAATTGATGTGGGGTTGATTAGATGATGTCAATAGTATAATAGATTGGTGATTGTATTTCAACAATTTTATAGTGACAAATTGATGATAATAATATGTTGGACAGTTTTATAGTGAAATTAGCTATATTGACAATGATTGTTTATGCTCCTAATAATGTTGCTCACAGTGACTTAGGTGGTATTGATGACCCCCTAATGATATAGGTTGATGCTACTATAATTTTTTTATGAGGCCAAGTAATCATCTTAATGATTAAATGACATTGATGATCTTGATGACAATGAATATTTCAATTATCTTAAGCAATAGTAATAATACTCTTAATGACTTGATGTTGTTGATGCTTCAATACTAGTATGCTCTTTACGTTGTTGGTGAGTCTGTTGATTTTCTGCTAAACCTAGAACCCAGCTAATAATTTCAATAAACTCAAGTTATTAATTAAAATCACAGCCAGGTTATCAATGATCAAAATAGTGGAAGCAAAATCAGAAACCAAACACACTGGAAAAACCCTTGCGGGAAAACCAGTGTTGAGTTTGATTTTATTAAATAAAATCTTGGGCTCTCATCTTGGGTTAATGGCCCATCAAAGGAATTATAATGCAACAATATCTTATCCCACTTTGTTTTTATCTCCTTGCTACCCCTTTTCACACTTCCTTAGCCTTTCTCACTCAATCACAAGTACATGAGCAAGACTCCCTCTTTCTCCTATGCACTCATTGTGTGCATCTTACTCTCCTTAGATCTCCTTTTATAATTCCTTTAATAACTAAAACCATAACCCTATATCTCCAATGGTCAATATTAGATATTTCCCCTATGAGATCAACGGTCATGACTTAATCTCTCGTTGAGATTACTTAAATCACTTAAGTCACTCAAATTTCTAAAAAGTAACTTTAAGTCGTTAAATATAAAACGTACTTTAGAAAATCACTTTATAAATTTACTATCTAGTGAGTCTCACTCAAACACCTTTGCATCCTAGGCACTGCCAATGAGGAAGTACATGTCTGAGCTATCCCAAAAACTAACACTCCCTCTTAGCGAGGAAGGCACTTCTGGAAGAACCTCCTCCTGGATCAATCTCTGACTCCATCAAATTTGTTTTTGTTGTAGTTTCTCCCTCTGAATTGGAATACCCTCATGCTACCATTGTTGCACTCTAATATGATCTAAGATCCAAGATCCCCTTGGACCCCACTACATCCCAGCACCCTATACATCATACCCTCCCTAATGTCAAGCCTCATTGTTTCATCATGGGTATATTCTCCCTCTAAACATATGAGTACATGTACATCCTTGAACGTAACTACATATCCTATGTCCTCCAAGACTGATACTGAGAGAAAATTTACCTTCAGGCATGGGACATACATCACTCCTGCCACCTCCAAAGAAACTCCTTACTCTAGCTGGAATCTGACACATCCAACCCCCTTCACTGCATACACGGTATGCATCCCACTCTTCACATAGAAGTTTGAACCTTTCTATGAAATACTAAGGAACATTGACATCATGATGTCATATGGATAGATGTTCATGTTGGAAAATTCAGTGAACAGAATGCTTGTCATTGATGGCAACAGTGAATATGACAGGCAAACAGAAGACAAAGTTCAGAGAGGTGAATGATCGCGCGCAGATGTCGGAATCCTTTAAGGATTCGAGGAGAATAAGCTCAGAAGGAATAGAGTTCTTATACATGCAGGGAGCTCAGGAGGAGCCCACAGGGGAAAGAGATCGAGAGTCGTCGGATCTCACTCGGAAATCCCGACAACTGTTGGATCGGGAGAAGTTGCGCAGAGGTTAAGCGCAGGAGTAGGCGTGCAGAAGAAGTGATATGAGCCGTAGGATCTGAGAAGAAAACCTGACATCTTTCGTATCTATAAGAGTTGCGCAGGGGTTAAGCCCTAGTGTGCAAAGGAGAAATCCTGGACAAGTCATCAGGATATTGGAGAGAGAATCCTAGCCGTTGATCTGGGCAGGACACGCGTCAGTATTCTGGTGAGGCATCAGGATATTGGCCATCGGGAAATTGGAGTTCTTGAGGACAAGTGAATTGAGACATCGAAAGTCTCGAAATCCCAGAGGAATAGGGACCGTCCATCTGCAAGGACAGGTGGCAAAGGATCGGCCACCGTCGGAGTTTTGTTCATCGGAGAATCGGGGATCCAGGTGACAAGTGATTTATGCATTGTGAAATCGCGATCAGTGAAACCCCGATGTGTGGGGGCCAGCTGTCAGCACAGCAGAGCAGGAGGACAGAGGCATAGTGGAGGCCAGCTGTCAGCGTAAAGGAGCGTCAGGATTTGGACGATCGGGACTTTGATATGTCAAGAACACACTGCAACAGAAACTCCGAAATCGTGAAACGCGATTTTGCAATTCAATTGCAACCATTGAGTCAAGATCGCACCAGGACCGTTGATCACAGCTCTATACGGAATTTCAGGGATCGGGTTTTGGTATTGACAATAACATTGAACATCAGACATCACGAAATCGCGATACGCGATTTCCCGATAAGGCATATAGCCTATGGGCCACCCAGGAGTCAGTGGAGGACAGGTGTAAGGAGTACAGAGGAAGTTGGGAATCGACATATCATGGGTCCAATGGGAGTATGCACATTATCATTGTAAACCCTGAAACCCCGACGAGAGGTATGGTGACAGTCACATGATAGCTGGTCACATGGACCATTGTGTAGCCGGAAGGGGCTAAAGCTTGGGAAATGAGCACATCGAGGATCGGAGAATCGGGGGTTCTGAGTACATGTGCATCTCGACACTGAAAGTGCCGAAACCCGATTTAAAAGGCAAGAATAATACATATTATCCAATGGTGCAGATAAGATTTGATTGTGATCAGAGGGTTACCATTTCTTCTTGAAATTAACTCCTCTGTTACGAATATGTTAAGTGAAACGGACTCGTGATGGTAAAGGTGTTAACGTTTCAGTTACAGGGATAGTTGTCATTGTTCTTGCCGAAGGAGATGGGAAGTTGAATCGTTTGTTCGATTGTATAAAAGAAGTGGAAACAGACTGTGTCGTGTTGGTTGTCGAGCATGTGAAAAAGAATGAAACTGTAAAGAAAAATAGAGGAGAGAATGCGCAGAAGGAGATTGAACATAAGAGCAGAATGACAGAAAGAGAAGGAGTATAACAGAATGACAGAAAGAGAAAATGCAGAGTAGAATAACTGAACAAGCTGATGCAGAGCATGCTTGCTGAACAGACAGAGGAAGAGAAGAGCAGCAGAACAGTGAACAGAAGACCAGATTTACAGAACAAAGAAAGACTGGTAAGAACTGATTTATCTGTAAAGTTGAATGTATATTTAGCCATTAATATTCTAGGGAGGTTGGGAGGTGCTCAGGAGGACTGTTGTCCTCAGAGGTTCAAGTGGGTACTTGAACACAAGGAGTTGGAGCTTCCATCTGGTTGCAGCCAGAGAAACCAGGGTGGCAGGGTGGTGCTAGGGAGAACAAGTGTTCTCTGTTATACAGGTTGGAGCCTGTGTAACTGGAAGTTGGTGCTTCCATCCAGTTGGTGCTGGAACATTCAGGAAGTTGGTGCTTCCATCCAGTTGGTGTTGGAATATTCAGGGAGTTGGTGCTTCCTTCTAGTGGGTGCTAGAGAAACCAGAGAGTTGGAGCTCTCAAATAAGTTGCAGCTTGTAAAATAGAGGTAGCAGCCTCACATTGAGTTGGTGCTCAATTGTAAATGATGTACAGAACTGCAAAAGACTGCCTATCATTTCGAAGAAGAAGAGGTTTTCTCCCTTTATGGGTTTCCTCGTGAAAATCTGTCTTTGTGTGTATTTTATGTGTGACTGATGGTCTTTAATTTTACTGTCCATATGCTGTATATTGTTGATGACCACATGAAGAAAGATTAATAATGTTTTAACAGACTAAAAATAGTTTAAGATCACATACAACGGATTCACCCCCCCCCCTCTCAGTTGTTTAGTACTTCTAACAGTTCCATTATCTAGCACCCATGTATAATTTCCCAGACCCACTACCTGCTTCCCAAACATGCTACACACTGCCCAGACATGTTGTCCACATCCTTTTGTTGTTTCCTGAGTATTTTCTGGGTTGCTAGAGCTCTTTCTGGGTACATCCTGACTATTTTGCCTCGCTTCCCAAGGAATTCTCAGGCTGCCCCACTACTGCCTAAAAGTTTATGGGCACTCTAACAGTTTTATGGCATCTACCCAACCTGCCTGGTGGCTGCCCGGCCCCTACTAGGTCTACCCGGCTATAAATTGACCCCCCCGTGGCCCTGTTGGTCAGTTGTTTTGGCAGCTATCTTCAACTATTGTCATTTCCACATCCCTCTGTCGGTGCTCTTTCCTACCCATGCCACTGGTTTCTCCCTACCGGCTAGAGTGCCACATTGTTATCGGTGGTTGATCTCTCCAACATTCCCTTCCATCTAAATTTACTTTCGTTGTCCCCTATCCACAAGATCATCCCTCCCCGCGTCGCTTCTCTTTTCAATACTAGCAGCTCTTTTGTCCACGTGTGACTTGAGCACTCTAGCAAACAACTGTTGTTGTCGTTACATCTTGTGGCATCTCCACACAATTTTCTGTGGTGCGGGTGTCTCTCCAATGTTCACACTTTAAAACGATTGTCTATTGGATTCTATTAGCCATGCTTCTGCTCCACGAGCAACTTCTCTCCAGCTCCCATGCGGTTTGGTTGAGCCTTCTTTCTCAGTCGGCTCCATTGCCCGACATTGCCTACATGGAATGCATATTTTGGTGGCTCCAGTTGTATCCTACTCGCACATCCTCCATTGTCGCTCATCCCATTCATTGGTTGCTATGCACGGTCTGCTCAGCCTCTCCTCTTAGTCGTCAGTTGTCCACGACTGTTAATTTTCTACAGCCGGTATCTTACCTTACACTTGGCCTCCCACACTCGATTGTTGTTCACTTACAGCTCAGTCAATCTCGGCCTCTATATTGTTCACCACAACCGTCTCTAGTAAATCTCGATCCACACTTCTTTGCAGCAAATCATATGTACATTGTACAGATCGTACAATCATACAGCTGGTGGTTGCACAATTTGTCCCCTTTTTTTTAATTATTTTTACCACATAGACTACAATTCTCGCTACTAATATCGATCTCGTGCAAAACCCAACTTCTTCAGAGTCTCGGATTTGATACCATGTTAATTTTCTACTAAACCCGGCACCTAGCTAATAATTCCAATAAACTCAAATTATTAATTAAAATCACATCCAAATTATCAATGATAAAAATAGCAGAAGCAAAATCAGAACCAAACACACATTGCACAAGATATTTCAGGTAAACATCTCTAGAAAAACCCTTGCGGGAAAACCAATTCTGAGTTTGATTTTATTAAATAAAACCTTGGGCTCTTGTCCTGCCTATCCCACTTGGTTGTTATCTCCTTGTTTCCCCTTTTCACACCTCCTCAGCCCTACCCACTTAGTGACAAGTACATGAGAAAGACTCCCTATTGCTCCTATGCACTCATTGTGTGTCTCTCACTCTCCTTAGATCTCCTTTTATAATTCCTTTAATGACTAAAACCCTAACCCTAGATCTCAAATGGTCAATATTATATCTTACCCCTATAAGATCAACGATCGTGACTTAATCTCTCGTTGAGATGACTTAAATCACTTGAGTCACTCAACTTTATAAAAAGTCACTTTAAGTCGTTAAATATAAAGGTACTTTATAAAATCACTTTATAAAGTTACTATGTAGAGAGTGTCACTTGGACACCTCTGCATGTTAGACATTGTCATTATAGAGTTCAATGATATTGATGTTCTCTATAGTTTGGATAATTGATTATGGTGATGTTATGACTCGTTGTTATTGATTGCTTGATAATGATGTGGGTGTATTTATGATTATCTAATGGAATGAACTATGTTGATTTGTATTGATGATGAGATCCGTATTGAGATGATAATCATAAATAATGTTAATGATGATAATGATATTGATATTGACTTGGTTATCATGATAATGTTATTTTGATAATAATAACTTAAACATGGTAATGATGAATTGTTGATAACCTTGATAATATTAATGATTGGATGATGATAATCTTCATGGACCGGTGTTATTGATGCCATTGGTTAATTGGTGATTGATTTAATGATCATGTCATTTATGATTGAATAAGATTTGATGATATTAACATAGTCGATTGACATTTTATATGTGTTGAGGATGATTTATTTATAATTTTGTCAATGTTAATGATATTGACAATAGTGACGAATTGATGATGAAATGATCTAATGATGTTGACATATTGATGATGTGGGTAATATTAATGAACTATGAATTGACGGAGATATTGGTTTGATTACAATTGTAATATCTAATGAGTATATGGAAGTTGATTCAATGACCTCTCGTAATTAATGTTAGTTTCATATTTTTTGAATTAATGATATTCATAATCTAAATATTGTTGATAATGATTAGGTAGCGAAAACAATGATTGAGTTGATAGTATGATGTTTTAAGTAGTTGGTAACAATTTGTTAAAAATGTTGAATTGATGGTGACCTTGAAAATTTAATGATGATGTTAATGACATCAGTTGTTGAATTCCATGATATTAGCGATACATTGATAATTCTAAGGTGGCTTAAGGATGTTTAATTGATAATACATAATTACAAATTATCAAACTATAATTGATATCATTGGTTAATTACCTTGCTAAAAGAATATGGATTTGTTGTGTCT
>ML793436.1:267012-298461 GCA_009831015.1 Picea engelmannii | reverse complement strand
GACTGGATTCGACTAGGTGGCTGGTCAAAGACCTAGAAATGCCCTAATTAGCCTCTTTACACACTACAAACTAGTTGAACAATAACCTAAAGGAATGTTATAAAAAGGCTATGGATACACTTCATTTTTCAAGGAATTTCAAAGTAAAGTTATGCTACCATTATTCTCTTGAGGACTCTTCTATCCTTGCCAAGAGTATACTTGCATCATTGCATTGGGCAATCCATCTCACCCCTTGAGTGGATTAGCAAAGAATTCTTTCACCATTTTCATTTTCTTTTTCAAATTTGTAAGAAGAGCTTACTTGTGGGGGTCCAAGAGCCCTCCCTTGGAAGAAGAAGGGACTCATAGTCCCCTTGCTTCTCGGTGTTTTCTTTCACTAATATCAGCCTTATCATTGGTGGCATGGGTCTCATTGTTTCTTTTGTCCTTATGTCCCTATGTTTATAAATTTAGTTGTTGTTTTATTTCTTAGTTTAATTCTTAGTTGTTGTTTTATATTTCTTTTTCTAACCCTTTTCCTTCCAGCTGTCCTGCTCAGCAAACCCAACTGAGCTTGCAAGCACCTCTATTTTGCTCACTAAGGTGACGAAAGAGGCACAACATCTGCTACTAGCATTTGCAAGAAGATGATTTTACAATGAGGCTAAAAAGGAATTTTTCTCATAAAAAAAATCCAAAACCATAACCCCGCAAGATGAAAATCCAACAGTTTTGTGGACCTCGTTTTGGGTAGTTTGGTGTATCAACTTCCCGTGGGCGTAACTTTAGCATATGATCTATGTTTGGGTTGCACGATAGCTCGTTGGAAAGGTATCATCGAGGGGATTCATTTTGGGGGCTCAATCAGAACCTTTGGCTATCATTGAGAAGCTCTATCCTAAAAAAAACTTCATTTAGGCCCTCAAAATTCCCCCGGAAGTTAAAAACTGCTAAAAATAGTAAAATACCAAAATTGCCAGAAAATTGTTTTTAGTGAGTTGGAAAAGGTGGGTGGCCACCGATATCCACCTGGATCAATAAGTAACCATTCATAGTGAAACTTGGATACCTTCTCTTGGGCCTCCATGCAATCTTGTATAAATTGGTTAAACAAGAAATGTTACCCAGTTCATCTGAACCCCTTCCTTGCATTTTTCATCCACTGAAATTACTGCCACTGACACTTCATATCTGCGACATTTGTGAAAAATATTGTAGGCCAAAACCTACGTCGTAAACCTGAACTCTTTGTAATTGATGAGATTCACTTGAATACCCCTTTTGCCTCTAAATGTGTCATTCTAGTCTTTCATGGCCTCGAATAGGGCTCGCTCTCCCATTTTGTGGAATAGTAATGACAGGTATTTTCCTTCCTTTCTCAACCCTATGATGTGTGAAATTAGCGTATTATTGATGGAGACCATTGGATCTAACCAGAGTTTCCCCCCATGAACGAATCTGAGTAATACCTTGACACATGCATTGATTTCGTTACTTCGTCCGAAATGTGGTATTTCGAACAAGTTTAGGATTCCTGCATTCTCTAAACCCGACACCCATGCTTTTGGCTCTACTAGAATCACTCCCATGCTTGGGACGATCTATGTTCATAAATATTGATCCCTGGAAAAATCAGGGAATTTATGTGTTTCAGTGATATCGTGGTCCATAGATTTCAAGTTGGTCACCTTGTCGATCATGTCTTCATCGCTAATGACACCATTCAGGACTGGTGCTATTGGTAGCGAGTACATTGCATTCACTGGTAGTTTATTGGGGGTGCATCATCCCTTCGAGGAGGTAAATAATCCATGTGGAAAATTTTTGGTGGTGTCAGAGCTGAAGTTTTGGCTACCTCCTCGACATCCATATCATCTATTGGTCACTTTGGTTGCTTCTTCGCTACACCAGACGGTCCTCCCATTCTCAGTGGTGCCATTTACTCTGTATGATGGACTTGAGGAAGATATTTGTGTGTCTATGTAGGTCTCTCTACCTTGGATTGAGTAATTTGGCTCTATTCATTCCTTCTTGCATGCAACAATGACTTATAGTTTCCTTCCCTCTCTATGTCTTGTGTGTTTGTGCCAAGTATACATGTCTCATCCTGCCTTAAATGCCTTGTCTAATCTTGCGTCGTAGTTGGTCACTTGGTAACAAAATTCTCTTTAATTTCCAAATATGCCTTATTATTCTCCTTTCGTACTGTTGATCTGTTTGTGACTTCCGATGTCTTTTCTTATTTCAATCTTATATGATACCTTTAAGACCAGTCATGTTGATCGTCTAACTGTCGTTTTCGTGCATGAATTCTTTTGGTAGTATTTTTTTTGCCAAAATGCACAATGGTTCTTTATTCATCCAACTATATAATTTGCAGTCGAGCTCGTGTTAGCCTCTTTGTCATATACAATCATTAAGTCTTAGTATACCACCTTTGTATATTTTACATGCTAGGATATAGTTGTTATCCTAAGTGTGTTTCTAGATTCCTATATTTCCTACTCCTACCTTATCTATTGATGAGGTGTCGATGTGAAAACAATTGAGGTGGTTTCATTATTGTATTATATATTTGTATCATTAATATGAATACAACTTTGAGAATTATGGCTTGAGGCCTTTTCGCCAATCTTCTTATCATAATATTCTTATGATCAATTTTCTTCAATTGGTATCAGAGGTCTTATGATATTGAGGAGCTGGTAGCATCATGATAGTTTTCCACTAAAGATATTGATGTTAAAATGCTGAGATGAGCATGCAGAAAAACAAAAACAAAACAAACAAACAAAAAAAAGGTGTTGCAAGACAAGGACAATGAATTCATTTGAGATATACAATTGGAGGCATGTCGATGTGGTGTTGGAGATCTGTAGAAACGTATTTTCTCCTCGTTTTTGTTTTATTTAGGAAATCTGGTGAATGCGCTCTCGATTCTTGGGCATGAGATTGCACGGTGTCTGAAACCCCAGTCCTGCTACAAGGTTTACAACGCCATAAGACTCCAAGAGTTCACTGGAAAACCCTGTGATTTGATCCACGACATATGGAAATTTGATTGGAAGTTGTAATTAAAGGAAGATATGAAGGTTCATGCATAGTAGGAATACACACCCACCAGGCAACCCAGTGTGCATCCGTTCAATGGAAAATAAAGGTAAACGATTTTTTTTAAAGGTTTTATTCCACATACAATCATTATGTCTGTGGATGGGTATTCTAGCAATAGTTTATTGTAGTGAATAGAGCACCCAATGATCTATCTTCATACCAACACCCACTTACCATCGTTCTATTCATTGATTTGTCTGTCTTCAAAAAAATTATTTTGTTTAAAGCTCTTCTTCATATCTGAGACTACATTGGACAAAGAATACGAAGATCCATCGTTGGATAGAGAAGGGACTGTGCTCGACATTTTCTTAAGATAACAGTTTGATTGTGGTTGTAGGTGTTGTGGGTTTAGTTTCAGATTTTTCACATGCCCTAGATCGACTATTACCCTCAAAACATGCCTTATTTCAGCATGAAACCCTTAGTTTGTGCCATACGTGCCCCAACTCAGTGGAAAAAATTGTAAAAGATATTCATTCTCTCCAAACGCAAATCAAAGTTCTCTCTCAAAATTGGTGGATCCAGTCGTTGCGTGTAGGTGTACGAATTAGAAAATTCATTCACAACCTATTGCAAGTTTACAACTTAGTTATCACAGATCTGCCTCCACAAGATCTTCTCATTTAACTACAATCATATTGAAAACAAGAAGATACCAGCAAATTCAACAACTAGATCATGGTTGTCTTTTATTTCCAGTAATTTGTTCTACAAAGCGAGAGAGAAGTGGATCTATTGGCTTAATGATGCATTTGCATGCATGGCTTCATGAACATGAATGCAAGGGTCTCTGTCTACGTATTTAATGGCATTCATCTCCGAGTGAGAAGCAGATCTATTAAAATCTCAATTTCGAGATTTGCGCACCCATCGATTCAAGAATGGCGCAAACATTGACATCTTCTTCGCTATGCTATAAAGTAACTCTTGTGTTGGACATGAGTGAATATTGAAAGACTCTCAGTTGTTTTTAAAAAACGTTGCATGCATATAAGACAAGTCTATGCACACATTTTAAGAATCCTTTTTTAATAATATGGGTTTTTAAATTATAAAACATTGTAATATTTCATTAGGATCCATAATAAGACAAATTTTGTCTTTTTTATGACATTTTTAAAGGATAAATAAGTTTATTTTTGTAGTTTGAAGGGGAAAGGTTATTTTTGTAAATGTCTTTGAGGTCTTTACTTAAGGGGGGCATATTGAAGTATATGGTAGAATATTTTAAGAAGGGGTATTTTTGAACTATGTTGTAAACTGGGCATTTTGTAAAATCAAAGTAACTTTTACTTTGAGGGGGAACAAGTAGTGAATACAAGAAAAAGAAATGAGTGATAAGGAGTTAAATTTTGAAATTTTAAGCAAATTGTATCAAGTTTTTTCAAGAGTTGACTAAAGCCAAGTATAAATCTTAGTCACTCTTCTTCTTCTCAAGAGATTATATGAGGGTCAAGACCAAGCCCCGATAATTTATCTTCTTTTTGCGATGCATTGTGTAGTGTGGTTGGTGGATATTTTTTGAATGTTTGGATGTTTAATGTCTAGTTTTTACATAAACATAATTGTAACACATTACACACGAAGTACACACCAAGTTAAGGAATGCAAGCTCACATAATTCAAGCACAATCAAGCACATATGAGTGAGCATTTACAAGCAATCAAATCACATCAGTCAAGCCAATGCAATCAAATTAATCAAAGGAGAAATTCAAATTGTTGCAACAATGGACACATCAAGAAAATAATATTCAAGGAATCAAAACATCATCAAAGAAATCAACTTTGAAGATCATTTCAATTTCAACATCAACTTCAAGTAATATACTTGCAAATAGTATTTTTTTGTAAGTAATCAAGATCAACTATAATTATTGTGTAAGTGTCCAATCAAATCAAGTGAAGTTGAATTTATTTGTAATTGGGTGCATTTTTGGTTGAGCCCGACACCCAAGATTCATTGTAATTTTGAGTCAAAATTGACAAGGATGAGTAGTTTAACTCAATGAATCATTGTAAACATCAAGTATTTGGGATGAATTTTCAATGGTAACCGACATCCTCATCTTCCTGAAGTACAAGCGAGCCAATTCGAGTGAAGCAAATTCAAGAAAGTCTGAAGAGAAAGTGAACAAGCAAGTGAGTTCAAATGGAGCGAAATATAGAATTATTAGAGTTTCTAAACACTCTAATAAACACCATTGAAGACATCACAGTGATATTGAACAAAGAAACTCTTCAGTCAGTGCTAACTTTTTTGCAAGTGACGCAAGATAAAGTTAGACTTCTACAAGAACAATCCCATCTATTGAATGATGAGTTGATAGAACTCAAAAGTCAACAACAAATGAAGTTTTCTGAACTAGTTTTTGTTCAGAACAACCCTCTCTATGATGATGATGATGATTTTGATCAACAATCGATGAAGGAACAAATCAACAAGCCAAATTTAGAAGCAAATTCCAATGAGAATGAATCGCAAGCAGAAGATTCCAATGCATAAAATGATACAACAAGTATAAGTGAAAGTAAATGTGAAGCACGTCACCAAGTACAACATGGTATTTCCAAGCCCATCATCAAACCTTGGGAAGAGTTATACTTCAATAGGAATAGACATGGCTTAGGATATGAAAATCAAAACAGTTTTCATATTCCAAATTACTCCAAACCAATTTTGTTTGTGAGTGTTGGATTCATTCAAGAAAATTCAACTTCACCTGTTCAAGTTCAACATCAGAATTATAAGGGAAAACATTGTAATCAAGTTGGTCACATGGAGAATCAATGTTTTGATCTCCATCCTTGCCACCATTGTGGCAAGCATAACCATTCTTCATATAGATGTTCAACACTGAAGAAACCCGCAATATTGAAGATTCACTATGAGTGGATTGATCCTTGGCAGTGGTCATCAACAACCAAACGATTATATAAGTCTTACCATAGAATTCAATATTGAGTAAAGACCAATATTGTGTCACATAACATTTTTGTACCTCACATAAGTGGTCCCCTTATGGCATAACTTTCGAGCATGGCCTTCACAGGATGAGATAACATGTGGTTTTTTCCACATGCCCACTTTGTGTTGTATTCAAATGGAATAAGTATGGTACTCTCTTGAGCATAGAAGGGGGGAGTACAATGATGTAATTCTCATACACCTTAAGGGGGGGAGTTCAAAATTCCAGTGATAATGATTCATGAAACCACTTGTGGTCTCTCCTTTTAGCTGAAAAAGGGGAGAATTGATGATGGAAATGAAGGTGGTTGTGAGACAGAAAGTTTAGACAACAACAAATATCAAATATGCCATATTGGCATGAAATTTTCCAAATGGGCAACTACGGTATGTAGATGACAGACTTTAGCATAATTATGGTTCAATAACTTACAATTGAATCATATACATTATACATTGGGATGTTGTTGGACACCTAAAAGTATCAAAATTGGTTAGTGGTCATCCCAAACCACAGATTCAAAGAGCACTTCGGTTATACACTGATAGTAGAGTGGTGATACTACATGTTCACCAATTAGAAGAAGACATCAGATTCTTCTAGCTAAAATACTTGGCAAAATGATCGAATTGTCAAGAAATCAGAGAATTTTCAGATATTTCAGTTGTTCACTTCCATATCTCGTCTCTCTTCCAGTTCATTTTAGATGAACCATTCAGCATCTAGATTGGCAGTTTTTCAGGCAGTTCTTCATTGTGGCTCAGTTCAAGAGTTTTAGCATGAATACATGGATATATGCCAACGTATGCACCTACTTTGCTGGTATTTTGTTTGGACTTATGATTGAGGGGGGGAATTTTAGCCTCTTTCTCATATACAATCATTAAGTCTTAGTGTACCACCTTTGTATATTTTGCATGCTAGGATATAGTTGTTATCCTAAGTGTGTTTCTAGATTCCTATATTTCCTACTCATACCTTATCTCCTGATGACGTGTCGATGTGAGAATAATTGAGGTGGTTTCATTATTGTATTATATATTTGTATCATTAAGATGAATACAATGTTGAGAATTATGGCTTGAAGCCTTTTCCACCAATCTTCTTCTCCTAATATTCTTATGCTCAATTTTCTTCAGCCTGCCCATATCTTGTCTGTGAACCTAGCACAGTGTCATCTTTTTGTGTAGTGATCAGTTCAACTGTGCAAATTCAGACACCTTGGTATTCCAACACTCT
Source organism: Picea engelmannii (assembly GCA_009831015.1). Lineage (NCBI taxonomy): Eukaryota > Viridiplantae > Streptophyta > Pinopsida > Pinales > Pinaceae > Picea > Picea engelmannii. Next base: position 291,154 of record ML793436.1, on the reverse strand, counting down.
TCTTCTTTTTCCTATCGCTACTTTTTATTTATTTTCTTTCCTTTTTCTACTTTTTATTTGGTTTTTCTTGTTATTCTTGCTACTATGGTATACTTACTATAATACAGGGGTTCTGGAGTAGCCTAGATTACTGCGCAGACTTTCAACTTTCTCTAAAAAGTTTCAGCTGACTTTTGTTCACCATTCCTTCCAGGATTTGTCCATCTAAGGTTTCCAACTGCACAACACCTATTTTGGTTATCTGATGGATCACATAGGGACCTAACCAATGCATGTGAAACTTCCCTAGATGTTGCAGATACTTGATTTCATAGAGTAGTACTAAATCACCAACTTGAAATTTCGTTGGTTTAATGTGTCGATCGTGCCAAGCCTTCTCTCTAGCTTTTTGAACCTACTGATGGAATCTTGCAATAAACCGTTCCTCCTCAAGCTGAATTAACTATGCCAAATGATCCTCTATCATTCCAATATCTCAGAGCTCAGTGATAGCCACAATGCATAGGCTAGGAAGAATGAACTCCATTGGCATCATTGCTTCTTGTCCATGGACCAACTGGAACAGTTTCTACCCTGTCATCTTCTTACTTCTAGTTATGTAAACCCATAGTAATGCAGGGATGCATAATTCCAAATCATCTCTTCCTACTTTGAAATTTTTTGTCAAAGCATTCTCCAATATTTCATTAAAATCCTCCATTGTGCCATTATCCTATGGGTGATATGGTGTACTCTTTTGATGATGAATTTGAAACTCTTATGTTAATGTTGAAATCGTTTTGTTCAGAAAGTGCATACCTTGATCACTAAGTAATATGTGTGGACATAAAACCTTGTAACTACATTCTCGAATAGAAATCGCACAACAGTATGTGTAGTACAATCAGTAACTAGTGTTTCTTCCTCCCACCTGGTCAATTAATCTATCGTAGTGATGATGTATCTTTCCCCTAGTCTCCTTTCCTGTGGGTTGATCGGTCCTACAAAGTCAATGGCCCACATATCGAATGCTTGTAGCGTAACTTGTGTTTTTAATGAAATTTCATCTCTCCTAGAAGGTTTTCCCACTCTTTGACATACGTCGTGGGACTGACAATAATCCTTCGCATCTTTGTGTAGTGTAGGCCACCAAATCCATGCGCATAAAATCTTGTGTTGTTTATTTTCCTGTGTAATTTCCTCCATCAATCCCATCATGCACTTCCTCCAATATAATCAACCTTTCATGTTCCATTACAAAACGCCTCAATATTTCATTTTCCCCTAACTTATACAAGTTCCCTGCAATCAACTGATAATATGTTGCTTTCATTACCAATTGCTTCTTCTGCGCAATTGTCAGTTCGGAGGGGGGCATACCTATGCTGAGAAAGTCCACAATGTCTATGAAGTAATCATCCACCATCCTTACTATAAATAATTGCACATCAGTGAAATTATCATCTAAATTACCTACATCCTCTCTTGTCAATATGCGTGAGAGATGGTCTGGTCCTGCATTCAGCTTTCCAGGTTTTAATATGACCTGAAAGTCATATTTTTGAAATAATAACAACCATCTGCATATTCTCCCTCCTAATATAGCCTTGTTGACTAAGAACTTTAATGCAAAATGGTATGTATACATATTGAAGTGGGACTCCAATAAGTAGTGCATGAACTTCTAAAGTGCATAGACCATTGCCAATACTTCTCGTTCTGTAGTGGTATAATTATTTTCAGATGTAGAAAGTTTCCTACTTGCAAATGCAATTGGATGATTTTTGGCAACTGAAGGCACTCGAGTTGCATCTCCAAGAGGCGAAGTATCAAGCAGAAATGATACAGCCGCAGTTGAAGCCCCTGTCAGTTGTGGAAAGAATGAAGCGATCACAAGAGAAGCACATTGCCCAGAAACAGGTCCACAATATCCAGAGCAAAGTCATGGAAGTGACTTAGAGGCTCCAACCTATATAGGATAAGGCTTACCAAGTTTTCACAGAGATCAAAGGCCGAGGATCAAAACTGGAGAAAGTCGTCACCATAGTTGAAAAATTCCTAGAGGGACCTGTTAATGAAGCAGTCATACAAGAGTTCGTTGAACAAGAGGCCATGGCACAGCAACAAGTCAAAGCAGATCAATCCAAGCTCGAGGCTTTTGAAGAAGAACTAGTAAGATCAGAGTGACTTGAGATGAGTCACTGGTGAGTGTTGGGGGCATGTTGGACCTTGACCAAGTTTTGAGGACTCTTGGTCATGTTTGACCTATTTTGGGGACTTCGATAGGTTTTCGAAGGCAGATCGCAAGATGAAGTGGATATCGTGGGATCTCGGCCCCTTTTAGAGCCCTTTTTGGAATTCAAGATTATGTAACGGGTATGGGAATGTCGACCCATGGGTTTACCCATGCTTAGGCCTATTTTGTATGTATAAATAGAAGGCTAGGCAATGTAAGAGGAGGCATTTTCAAGTTGTGCTAAGTGATATATTTGGATCTATGTGATCAAGAGTGTAATTTCTTTGTGCATACTGTGTGAGACTTGCAGAGCTAAGTGCAAGTCATTGTAAGAGACCATGTGAAGGCTTTGTGTTATACCCTAGCTAGAAGAAGGAGGATCTGGGAGAGTGCACGCAGATCTTCTATCTTCTACGAAGTACAACTTGGATGCTATGTGCCTGTAAGAAGCTTGACCAAAGATAATAAATAAGACAAAGAATTGGTGGACATAGCCTCAGGGTGGGGGTGAACCACATACATGTTGTGTTGCTCTTCTTTGTGCGATGTGTTTATGTGTTTATTTGCTTAGTGATTTAATATAGATGAATGATCTATTGATGCTTAGTGCTTAATGATATGGATGGATGTTAGATATGAATTATATACATGTTCTTAGTGCTTGAATCTGCTAGATCTAATCTGTTTCGTCATGCTAAGTGCTGCTAGATGCTAGATCTGAATGAATATTGTGATGCTCTATAATTAAGGTTTAACTGCATTGTAACTGAGACTAAATATTGATGAATGTTAACTACTGAGTTCTCTGTTAAGTGTTATAATCACAGATCTTTGTCCTAGCTAAGGTTGTAGACATGTAAGTCCTGCAACCACCCCTGCCTCTACCTCGAGTGAGACTTCATCTTCTTCGCAGGTGTTGCTGAAAGGGTCAGTAGTTAGGGTTTTGTTGGTGCGTTGTTGTAGAATTGAACCATGGGTCTTTCCTTGTGCCAACAAATGGTTCCATTACCGGGACCTGAAACTATGATTGTTGGGAACAGAGGAAAAAGAAGCTTTGTGTGAAGATCTGACCTGAAATTTTGAAAGCTCTATGCATAGATCTGTCGCTCTAGTGCGCAATATTCTACTTGATCTATGAAGATCTGTGCTAAGAAAATAATTATGATTTGAAGAAAAGAGGTAAGATCTGAATGCTTTGTGCTCTGATAGAGGTAAGAATAGTGAAAATTTTTAGATCTGGAAGCTTTGTGCTTTGTTGAAGATAAGATTAATGGAATTTTTTGTTTCTAAAGTATGGATCTAGGTATGTTTAATAAGATGTGTCCTAGCTTGAAAACTAGGGCATTGATAGAAGAAAGAAGATTTTATATGCATAGATATGATAAGAATAGTGAAAGATATGTTATACCTATGCATAGAGAGAATGTTTGGACTAACAAATGGATGCAAGATCCTAGAAAGAATTTTTTGCAGGTTAGCTACCATGATCCTAGTGCGTAGTACAGGAAAGGATGGGGATCATTTAAGAGAAAGAGAGGATTAACCCTTTGTTACAGTTGCATAAAAATGGGACACCTGGCTAAGGAATTCCCTAGTAGAAAGCCTAGTTGCCTCTATTGCAAAGCTACGGACCATGAAGTTTTGGATTTCCCTAGAATGATTGCTAAGGTTGAGAGAATGAATATGAGACAAGAAAACCCTAAGGCAGATCCAAAAACTGAGATTATAGCAGAACCCCAGAAAGAATTAGAAAAATTATTGCTACATATGAAAGAAACCTTGAATGACCACCGACATATCAGCTTATCAGACATATTCAAAGAAAAAGAATGCATTGAAGTAAGAATAGGAGACTTTGACATTGACAATGTTCTGGATGAGGAAACACGGGTAAATATTATGACAGAAAGAACTTGGGAAATTCTAGGAAATCCTGTTATGATTCTTTCATTGGGAGGAATAGGTTTATTTAAGGGAAATTTGATAACCCTATGTGGAAGACTTACCTAGATATCTATGAGTGCCAATGGAACTTCGATGGAGGAAGAATTTGAAATTGTTAAATTTATAGAGAACAACGCTCCATTTTCTATGTTACTAGGAAAACCTTGGATTGAAGGAGATCAGGCCAGAAGAAAAGAAGAAGAAATCCTAGAGCAGAAGAAGCAAGAGTTAAAATATTTCATGACTAGGAGGATCGCACACTTGATTGAAGAGCAGAAAAACCAAGCGAAGTTATTTAAAACTAGAGACTTGGATGTCAAAGTAAGAAGAACACAAGAAGATTCGCAGAAGACTAAAGTACCTATTCCAGATACAAATGAATTATTACCCTTGATTTCTAGGAAAGAATCTCACCAGCGCGAAGTTACTCTGTTGAAAGAAGATATGAATCAGAATGGAAAAAGGAATACTGAGACGAAGCTCACCAAAAAGAAGGATAGAAAACCAAGTAAGAAGAGAGCTAAGATCGAAAAGTTACAGAAGGTTCTAGAGGGAAACTCGCAGAAGGAAAATTTGCAAAATTGGAACTTCGTCGGGATATCAGAACAACGTCACATGGAACTTCTCCATGGCGAAGAAATATAGTCATTGGAAATAGTATAATCGTTATACCAACAACCTGAATGGGTAGAAAGAAATTTATGATCAAAAACATTTCCACCAGACCATTGGGACCATGCCATAACGGACAAAACTGAGTTAATGAGGGCTTCTCACCCGTTGCAAGAGATTCATTGCCAAGTTATCTATTTATCCCATCATGCCACGCAACGAGACCACTTTTGATAACCGTGAATCTAAGTCCACAGACTACTTGATTTCGCACAGTGATCATCATGTTATTTCCATTCATCCTGTTGCATTGAGCAATTACTCTTCGAACCCGAGATATTCAACCACGAGCGTGCATGTTGGACGAGCTTAGAACTGCAGAGAAAATTGTCGAATAAGTTCTCATTGACCTAATGAATGAAAGAGAAATGTTTGCAAGTATTCAAGTGTCATCGATGAGAGGAGTGCAAGCCTCTTCGTTGACTGCTCATAGAACTAGATCATCTCGACCATCAATGGAAAAGAGAACCAAACACAGAGATGACCTAGCAAATGCGAAGCTGATCCCGACCATCTTGCCCAATTACATCCTGCCTCTGGTCAGCGGGGTGAGTCAAGATAGTGTTCCAAGAGATTTTGAGTACTCCATGATTATTGCGTACCTCCCGAAGGGGATACACACAATTAGTGCATAGCATTGAAGTTCAGTGACTTCAACCTCAGAGATCGCAAGAACTACAGTATGATCACCCTATATAAATACCTGACCAGGATGAAGGGGAAGAACTCCAAGATTATCACCCAGCCATGGATGATGAACCTCACACAGTCCACCCTGTTAAATGTAATGAAGATCCCTCACTTCGGAAGGCACCAGGAAGTCAGCGCCCATGTCAAGTTATTGCTTTCATGTTACCATGGTGGTTACTTATGGCTAGACTGTCGTATTAGAGTCGATTCAATGTTGATCCATACGATCATAGGATTAAGTATGCAAGGACTCGACCCACAGGAGTTCTATCCAGGAAAATCCACAAATCATGTGCTAGAACAGAAGATCAAGGATACATACGGCGATGTTGAAAAGGGAATGTGCGGCTACAGGGTAGCCTCCATCTAGAATGGCATAGTGCACCTATCCTGCTAGCTAATAGCTGGAAAATTAGTAAGGAAGAAAAGACCTACGCAGGTCACAGGATTTGTTATTGACCTCTTAGGGAAGTATGTGGAAGGCCTGCAAATGAACTGGGTGAAGTACCTAGTTAATCAGCTAGAACTAGACTGTCACGAAGCAAAAGATCAAGGATATGAGTTTCACTTTAACTGGATCCTGATCCTCATCACCTTTGTTTCCTGGGAGATGTCAGAAGGTGTGACCTTCCTAGATATTGAGCCATTCAAGCCGCTTGCTGCGAAGTTCACTACCCTCTGGTACTCGAGTGACATGAATAAACAATGGCAGTCAAACGTTGTTTTTCATACCTATTACCTTCAGCTGAAGAGAGCCATCAAAGATAAACCTCACATGACTCTGAACACCCTCCAGAGGTTCTGACCCCTGATGAAGTTCTGCGTAGATCAACACTTCATCTACATAACAACACGAGCCGATGAACATAAGGAGCAGCTTCAGTCGTACTATAAGCTCACGGAAGAAGACCTAGAGTACATCACTAAGGACTAGTCTACAGACTTCCTTCTTCCCACAGACCCTGTAAAGATATCTAACCCTAACAGCCCAGATACCACACATAAAGAACATGATACACCTGGGCCCAACAGAACAAAGAAGACTGAAAAGGTCCAAGATTTAAGCAGTTCCTTAGGAAATACTGCTTTAGTATCACCTAACCAAGGGGGTGATGATGAAGTAGAAAAGATAAATCAAAAAGGAGTTGAACAGAAGCCAAGCGAAGTAACACCACCCAGAGACAAGGTTGACTCCCCTGAACAAGAGGAAGGTTTCTCCCCTAAAACCTTCTTCCTAGAAGAAATCTAAATCCACTATGACCAAGATGAAGATGGTGCTTACTGCCGATGATTTTGACTTCATCATCGCAGCTCTAAACGATGCTTCACTGGAAATCATGGAGAAGCAAGAAGCTAAGAAAGAGGAAATGTACAATAAAATTGAGGTTGAACTCCAAGGGGTACAGTAGGCCCTTCAGTTTGCACAGTCTCCACTGCACCCCTGCCATCTAGAGAACCAGAGTTGGGAGATGAGCCATCCCAACTCCACCGAATATCCGATGCGGTCGAATCTCACCTTCGTCCTACTCAATAAGAAACAGAACAAGCTACCCAGACCTTGAAGCAAGTGCAAGGCATAATTGTAGAACAACGCAGAGTTGCAGAGCAGGAGAAGGTTTCTCTCCAGGAAAAATTTGAAGAAGAGAAATCACAGATGCAACAAGAAAAAGAACAGTAGCTCGCAGAGAAACTCGAACTAAAAGAAGCAGTCAACATAACACTCCGCTCTGTGATAGGCTTAGATCCACAAGAAGAAGAGTGAATCACACATCAAGTAGAGCATCATGCATAATTTATCCAGTAGCTACCGCAACGAATAGTAGACTTAGATCTTCGCACAGTGCCTAGCACCCCACGGGATGTGAGGGACCAAAGAGAAGCAACTACTTGATGCGCAATCGAGAGAATAAAGGCCCTTGCCATGGACTTTAAGAAACTCATTGATCGCAATGCCTAGACCTATGAGAAACTCACTGAGAATCCAAAACTGAAGGCACTAGAGTCGTAGCTCCAAGAGGTGAAGTATCAAGCAGAAACGATACAGGCGCAGTTGAAGCCCCTGTGAGCTATGGAAAGAATGAAGCAATACCAAGAGCAGCGCACTACCTAGTAGCATGTCCACACTATCTAGAAAAAAGGCATGGAAGTGAATCAGAGGCTCCAACCTGTACAAGATAAGGCTTACCAACTATTCATAGATATCGAAGGCCGAGGAGCGGAACTGGAGCAAGTCATCATCACAGTTGAATAGTGCCTAGAGGGACCTGTCAATGAAGCAGTCATACAAGAGTTCGTTGAACAAGAGGCCATGGCACAGCAACAAGTCAAATCATATCGAGCCAAGATCAAGGATTTTTAAGCAGAACTAGTCAGATCAGAGTGATTCGGGATGAATCACAGGTGAGTGTTGGGGGCATGTTGGCCCTTGACCAATTTTTGAGGACTCTTGGTCATGTTTGACCTATTTTTGAGACTTCGACAGGCTGTCAAATGCGGAGAACAAGACGAAGCGAATATCTCAGGATCTCGGCCCCTTTTAGGGCCCTTTTTGGGATTTGGTATTATGTAACAGGTATGGGAATGTTGGTCCATGGGTTTACCCATGCTTAGGCCTATTTTGTATGTATAAATAGAAGGCTAGGCAATGTAAGAGGATGCAGTTGCAAGTTGTGCTAAGTTCTAGAGTTGGATCTGTGTGATCAAGAGTGTAATTTCTTTGTGCATACTGTGTGAGACTTGCGGAGCTAAGTGAAAGTCATTGCAAGAGACCGTGTGAAGGCTTTGTGTTATACCCTAGCTAGAAGAAGGAGGATCTAGCGGAGTGCGCACATATCTCCTATCTTCTATGGAGTAAAACTTGGATGTTATGTGCCTGTAAGAAGCTTGACCAAAGATAATAAATAATACAAAGAGTTGGTGGACGTAGCCCCAGGGTGGGGGTGAACCACATACATGTTGTGTTGCTCTTCTTTGTGTGATGTGTTTATCTGTTTATTTTCTTAGTGATTTATTATAGATAAATGAAATATTGATGCTTAGTGATTAATGATATGTATGGATGTCAGATATGACTTATATACATGTGCTTAGTGCTTTAATCTGCTAGATATGATCTGTTTCTTCATGCTAAGTGTTGCTAGATGCTAGATCTGAACGAATATTGTGATGCTCTATAATTAGGGTTTAATTGCATTGTAACTGAGACTGAATATTGATGAAAGTTAACTGTTGAGTGTTATGTTAAGTGTTAGAATCATAGATCTGTGTCCCATCTAAGGTTGTAGACATCTGAGTCCTGCAACCACCCCTACCTCTACCTCAAGTGATACTTCATATGCTTCGCAGGTGTTGTCGAAAGGGCTGGTATTTAGGGTTTTGTTAGTGCATTTTTGTAGCATTGAACCTTGGGTCTTCCCCTTTGCCAACAATGATCGATGTCTTATTCCCAGGATTGTGATATTACTGCACCCAACACTATGGATGATGCATATACATGTACATGGAACTCCTTGTTCCGCTCTGGAAATATCAAAATGGGTGTGGTTACTAGTTTCTGTTTAAAAGTTTCCATACCCTTCTGGAAGTCCTCATTCCATTGAAACTTAGCTTCCTTCTTCAGTAGATTTTCCATGGGTGTTGTAATTTGTGCATATCCTTTGATAAATTTATGGTAATAACTCGTATGACCCAAAGTTTCCCTTAGTTGTATGATTGATGTCAAAGGTTCCAAGCCCATAATTATTGCGATCCTATTGGATCAACCAATAGTCCTTGTTTTCATACTACATGTCCTAGTATAATTCCAAGCGGTGCGCAAAAGACACACTTCTTTAAGTTCAATGAAATTTGACATTGTTTGCATCGATCTAACATGAGCTGAAGAAATTCTATATGATCTTGTAGTAAATTGAACATTGTCTAATCATCCAAGTAGACTTCCATAAATTTATGGATGAACTCCTTGAATGTTGCCACTACTACTCTAGAAAACACCACAAGGGAATTCTTTAATCCAAATGGCATCACTGTATATTGATAACTTCCCCACTCTGTAGTAAAAGTGGTTTTGTGTCTATCTTCCTGCACAATTCTTATTTGATGGTACCCAGAGAATCCATCTATAAATGAATAAGTTTCTTGACCTCCTACATTCTCCAAAAAATCATCTATGAATGGTGTTGGGAATGGATCATTTAAGCATGTGGCATTTAGCTTCCTTAGATCCACGCAGATCCTAATTCCTCATGTCTTGTTTTCCTACACCACCATTGGGCTAATGCACTCAGATTCTTCGATTGGTTCAATTATACCTGCATCTAGAATCTTGTCTATTTCATCCTTGACCTTCTCTTTGTACCTTGGGTTTAACCTGTAAGGTATCTATTGTATTGGCTTAGCTCTAGGTTTTAGTGGGATCCTCATCTCGCCTAAGTCGCTTGTTATCCCATTCATCTCTCAGAATGTGGTTGGAAATAAATATGGATATTCCCACAATAAGTCTGCAACCTTCTCAATTGTCTCATCATTCCAATAATCTCCTATCTACGCAAACTCAGGATTCTCCAGTGTCCTAATGTTGACCTTCATCTTTATAGGATGTGTGTACACGGTGGATGCAATCTCTAGCCCTTCTACTTCATGAGTTCCTTCTATCTCTAGTATTTTTACATTCCTGGGATCCTCATCCTCGTATTATTCATTCGTTGCATTATAGCATTCCAATAGCTTCTAGATAATCATATTGGATCTGTGCACACTTCATAAGGGTACTACTTCCATCATCTCTACCTCCGAGAAGATTTTTTTTTTAATGGCCTATAGAGTTGCATGTATGGAGGTAGATTCATGCTCAAATGTGAACATAATTTTGAATCTTTGGACTAATTCTTCCTATTTTGTTGTCTTGTTGATCTTAAACTATTCTCACTACCTTTGTTGGGTTGACCCAGTTTCAGGTATACCATATTTTCTTACAAAACCCCTTTAAAACTATCGGCCCCTCTAGTAAACTGGAAGGCAACACTATACATAGAGTGCATTGCATAGTCTCACCTAAGATATTTCTATTGGTGGCTGCAACACTCAAGCGCTTGCAGCCTAGGAATGAGTGGGGATCTAGGATTAAACTCGGTGATCTTCATTTGTTACTTTAACATTCAACTTATATTGAATACCTTGTCATTCTTATTCATGCATGTAAAATATCATATCTAACTAGGCATTCACACATTTTTTTAACACCTAATCATTGACAGTAAAGGAAATACACAATATTCAATCACATAGCACATGATCTACCATGGTTCACCCCTCCTGGGATATGTCCACAAATATTTGGTTCCTCTACTCTTTTATTATGGTGTTTCTAAAACTACAACATCACGCGCATTACAACTCTCAGTCAACGGGTCGAGATCTACAATTAGGTGGACTAGATAACACCAGGATCCTTGGCATTTTATCTAAACCTCAAGATCTACCTTGTTTCCCCTCTTCAGCTCAACATCTTACAAAACTGATTGGGTTTACAGTCATTCTAGTCCTCTCTCATCAAACCTGAGCATTAAGAAACAACAACTACTGAACCATGTTCGAACCCTTCCCTAGACCTCTTAGGTACCTACTTATACATGATTTTGGATTACCATCTATTACATCTTATTACCAAAACCCTAACCCTGTCATGGCTAGGTATTCTTGCATGTGTGCCTCACATGCTTTCCTCGTATGCATGTGCATCTGTCTTGAACGTGTTTTTTTTCCTGCATGCGTGTCTGCCTTACACGTGTTGTTTTTCCTGCATGTGTGTCTGCCTTACACATGCTACTTTTCCTGAATGTGTGTTTTCCTTACACATGTTGGTTTTTCTGCATGCATGTATGCCTTACACTTGTTGTTTTTCCTGCATGCACGTTTTCCTTACATGTTGTTATAACCCTAAATTGCACCACACATGCTTACCTCGCATCAGGCCAACTCATATCCCTTCTTTGCCAAAAAACTATTGAACAACTCTTCTAAAAAATCCATTTTTAAAAAGTAAATGCTAGCAGGCCCACTACATCCCGCGGGCAAACGCTAGCAGGCCCACTACAGCTCACGGGCAAATGCTAGCAGGCCCACTACAGCCCACATTTGCCTTCAGAATCACAAAAAACGGAAAGTTGTCGATGGGACAAAAAGCTATGGGTCAGTTAACTGAAACTCCTAGCCATGCATGGCCGAGAGTTCGTCCAAAAACCTAGCTCCTTCTAGCCTATAAAAGAAGGTGTAGGGGTACTATTTGGAGGAGGAAAAAGATAGCAAAGAAACTCTGCCCAATTGCTGAATCCATTTGTCCCAACCCTTTAGCCTTTCCTCAAGCCTAAGAAGAATTCAAGCAAAGCATTTGGAGGACAAAGAAGAGGAGGAGCCCAGGATCAGGATCGAGGAACGGTGGCCGATCTCTATCATTATTGTAAGTTGATTCATCTTGAGATTAATAAAAGAATACTTTTCCCGTCCCAATGCATGATTTTTATATGTTTTATTCAATTTATGTTTAATCTCTAACCCTCTAGTAGAAAGTAGCATGCATGCGTAGTGTTTTGTCTTGATTGTAGGATTGTCTTTGGAAGGAGCATCGAAAGCAAATGGACGAAAGTGCAATGGAGGATCTACACCAAACTTCAGTAAAAAGGTTAGTAGGTATTTTCCATGCTTGTATGTGAAAAAAAAGGGGTTTGAGTTTTGGGGTAATAGGTTAAAAGTGATTTCTTTAGGGTCATGATCTGCATGTAAGTTTAGCCCTAGCTTACTAGTCCATAGGGTATTATTTCCCAACAACACATGTGTTGCTTTTCCTCAAAACTAGGCCTGCACCCAATAGGCCCCCAACACTGACATCATGATTCGTCCCAAGTTGTTGTCTAGCTATAGTGTTTGTCATTGTTTGTGCCAATGCATCATACATTTCAATGATTCTCTGGCACTATGTCTGATCCTGGTTGCTCCTTTCAGCCATATCTTCCACGATTTGTGTGGTGGCAGGGTTTTGTAGCAACTCTCCTCCTTCCACTGTGATTTGTTCTACACTCAATTTTGTTGCGTCAATCTCGACGACCAGTTGTTCTACCTTTTCTTGCAGGGGCTCCAACTAAGCCTATTGCGTCATATTTTGCACTTGTATTGCCTTTTCCTCTTCTTGTAAGGTTTTCATATCCATGACATTTTTTATATTTTATGGAAGTAACATCGTTCTCTGTCGATGTTTGAAGTCTTCCATGCTTGTGTGTAGTTTTTCCTCCTTCCCTTGCAGCTCTTGTAAGCTTCCATCCTCTAGAATTTGTGTCCATAGTTGGGCGCTCTTCTCCAGCAGATCTGTCAACCTATGTATATTATGCGTTATGCTCTCTGCAGAAGCTATCACGTACCTCTCCCTTTTTTCTTTGATTTCTGGAGGAGTTGTGGGCACTGGGCACTCCTTTATCTCTTTGATCTGGTCCTTGTAGTATTGCAGTGTTTGCTCTATCTTCTGCATTTTCTCCTGCGCTAACACTCCTTATATTCTTTCGTTGTGTGAGATGGCTTGGAAGACTACGTGGATCTTTTTTTCCATATCATCCACCTTCTATTGTGCCATCTTCTTCTCTTTCCCTTATTGGCTAAGTGCCTCCTCTAGTGAGGTCTTGTCTTAATGTGCCAACTGTAAGTTTGTCACGTCAGATATTTCTCTGGACTAAATTTCCTATGCGATGCTCACTTCTAATTTATAAAGTTCTTTGGTTGGAATCTTGGATAGTTCCAAGTCCAACATCTCAATCTCTCTCAGTGCCTTCTGTGTTTTCTCATCGTCCATGAACAACATGTTGGTAGTAATCCTGAAGTTTACACTCCCCTACGCCATGATCTTCACTGTATCGCCCACCAGTAACCCTTCTTTTGTCAACGTTGTTTTATTTTGTTGTTGTTTCTCTATTTTGACCTTTAAATAATCCAAGGCAGTTTTCACCTCTTGGATTTGCTCCAAAATTGAATCTCTTTGGTTCTCGACATTCTCCCACATGTCTGACAGTCAATCCTCTCATCGTCTATTGTCAATGATGTTTACATGGGATTCCTATGGGCCTTGGCCTTCTTTCTGGAACCACTTGGTTTCCCCCATGTTCTCTTTCTTTGGGCCTCTAATGGTTCATATGCTTCTAGCATTTGTGTATCCCTACTGGTACCCTACCCTTATCTTTCTTCCATTGAGACTTCTTGTGTCACCGTATGCTTTTCCTTCGAGCGCACTTGTTATGTTGTTTCTCTTGTTGTCCACTCTGTGTGTGATGATCCCTGTGTAGAACCACATTGGGATGGATTCTTCATTCTGGTTTTCTTTTTTATGGGAGTATTTTCCATCCCTGTGCCATATTTTTCTTGGTGCTTGCTATGTTTGTGCCTACCTTCTACGCAGGGATTGTTTTGTCCTACATCCTTGTTCGTGCTCTTGGAACTATCTTTGGGACTGTTGGCACTCTCCACTCCTTGGGCCATTCCTGTACCTCCATTTGAATGTACTAAATTGTTACTCAGTACTTTAACTACAGCCACTCCTTAGTTGGATCCCTCTTTGCTTGTAGGCACATATTGTGGCGTGATGCCTAGAACTTCGTTATCTGCCCAAACTCCTGGAAATTTTCTATGGGAATCCTCCATGTCTCGGCGACTCTATTTTGGATCTCTGTCAAGTATATCTCGAACATGTCACTATTAATTTCTTATTTTTTGGATCAGTTGTACTGTGAAGGGATGTGTAGTGCGTTGTGCCACATTTTCCTGTCCTTTGTAGGAACAAATTTTATGTGGGTTCCTGCCACCCCATAAGTGAAATGAGGATGAGTAACCACAAATAGTGGAACTCATATCCCCAGTATTGTGCATCCTTGTAGTCTTCCAGGAACTATTTCAGTATGTAAGGGGCCTAGCTCATCAATCTCCCATTTACGCACTGTGTCACAGCTTCTACTACTCCTGCGGACACTTATTATTTTCAACACTTGCGCATTAATTTGCAACCGAGAAATATTGTTGCAAAAAGTGTCGCGGGATCATTGACATCACTAATCCTGATACCTATGTTACTCCTTTCTACATGATACTTTGCTTTGATCTCGTCTAAGATGGATTTCGCCTTAGTTTTGTCTTCTAGTTATTGTTTCATCTTCTCCCCATCTGTGGATAGTCCTGTAATCGTTTCAATGAGATCTATGTTGATAGGCACTGGCCTATCCATCCACAGGATGCCTCTGTGCACCCTCGCTAATAGTTCTTTGACACATTTTTTTATGTGTTTCCTACGCCTGAAGTGTGGTATGTCTAATAAGTTCATGATGTTGGTGTTGTATAGTCCCAAAATCCACTACGCAGGCTCCAACAATGGCGCGCCTAATGGGCCTTCTCCCCTGCTCTCTAGGTAGCTTTGTGCTACCAAATCTGGGAACTTTATGGCGTCACATACATCATGGTCAGAGTATTTAAGGCTATCGACTCCTCACTCCCTTGGTAATTTTTTGCATCACTATGGCCAATTTTGCATGTACGCGTTGTACACCCTGCGTACTACTCTCTACTAGGGCCTTCTTCTTCCTTTGTGGGGATGATACCCCACCCTCTTCAATGGCCTCTTTCTCTGTTTCATGCTCTGGTTCCAGCTCTAGGCCCTGCTTCATGGAACATGTGGTCAGTTCTTCTTGTTTCGACCCTTTTCCCCTAGACACATCAGATTTCGTCTATTCAGCATCCTCTTCCGGTTGCTCGGGCTCTTGTTCAAGTTGTTTCTCCTCTTCCACATGCAATGTGGTCTGATCATACTTCGTTGTGTGGATTTCGTCCACATCCACCACTGTGGGCATCTCGTTTGTTCCGGTTTGCAGCACCTAAGTTCAACTTTGTGTGTTTCATATGGTTTTTCTCTTCGCTCTAACCCTCGGTGGTGAGATGGAGAGAAAATCTGAACTACAGGCTTCAAAATCGACAGATGGTGGCACAAATTCGCACTTTGTCGCTCTTCCGCTTAACTCTGCGTTCTTCTCCTTAGAAAATAATACAATGGGTTGATTTCCCCCCTTTTTCCCACTTTATAGCAGGACGGAGAATTGACAGTTGTGTCACACTAACAATTTTCACTTTTTCACTTTTTGTTGTGTTTCATGTGCGTTGTACCTTTCTACCAGTTAACTGCTCTTCTTCGCATAGTGTTTTTGAACCCTGGTTTTCTTGCAGTGCATTGTTCTATTCTACTAGTTTTATTTTGTCAACACCCTCCATGTGCACCGATCTGTTTTGACCTTTATCCCCTTTTTACTTTTTATGGATTTCCTTCTTTTTCTTCTTTTTATTTTTTTTTCTCATTTTCTCTCCCTTACTTCTACTATAATATACTATATACATGTCTTCTTACTACGCGGTAACTTTCTAAGTGCTAGGAGGTCGATTGTCCTTATACAGTTTCAGTCGAATCCCATTGATCATTCCTCTGAGTTTTGTACCTCATAAATCTTTCAACTATATAGATCCCCCCTCTTTGATAGTCTTCACTTCATATGATCCCAACCAATGTATTCTCAATTTTCCTGGATGTTGAAGAAATTTACTGTCATACATCAAGACTAGGTATCCCTCCTTGAAACTCTTCTTTTTAATATGTCTGTCATGCCAAGATTATTCCCTTTCTTTCTGTACTTCTTGGTGACATCCTGCTAGAATCCTATCTTCTTCCATCTCCATTAGTTGACTTAGCCTTTCTTGTACTGCACCTCATTCTGTCATGTTGGTGATTGTTGGTACGTGCAGACTAGGTACCAAAAATTCTAATGGCACCACTACTTCTTGTCCATACACCAACTTGAATGGTGTCTGTCCTATCAACTTTTTTCATGTAGTCCTATATGCCCATAATATTGTTGGTATCTTCAAATCCCAGTCATCCCTATTGACATTGTAGATTTTTTTCAATGCATTATCTCGGATCTTATTAAAGGCTTCCACTGTCCCATTCGCTTGAGGGTGATAAGGTGTAATTGTTTTATGATAGACTTCAAACTCCTCAGTCATAGCCTTGATGGTACTATTGATGAAGTGAGTGCATTCATCGTGCATCAAAATCCTTGGGCATCAAAATATAGTGATCACTTGCTCAAACAAGAAGCGTGGTGTTGTCTCTGGGCTACAATCTTTTACTGGTGTTTCTTTTGCCCATATCGTTAAGTACTCTGTCACAATAATGATATGCCTTGATCCTCACCTCTTTGTTGGTGGGTTAATTGTTCCCATAAATTCTATTTTCCATTTGTCGAATACTTGCAAAGTTACTTGTGTTCTTAGGGGCATCTCATCCCGCCTATTAGGTTTTCCAACCCTCTGACATACATCACATATTTGGCAGTATTCCTTTTCATATATATGAATGGTCGGCCACCATAGTCCTGCACACAATACCTTTTGTGCGGTATATTTTCCTACATAATTTCCTCCAGCTATTCCCTCGTGAGCCTTTTCTAAAATCCTAGTCCTTTCATGTTCTAGTACACATCTTCTCAAGATGTTGTCTGCGCCCATCTTGTATAATTTTCCTCCAATCAATTGATAGTGTGCAGCTCTGAATACCAAATTTTTCTTTTGCACAGTGTTGAATTCTTGTGGCACAATCACTGTACTCAAGTATTCAATAATGTCAGCAAAATATTCATCAGCTACTTGGACTGAAAATAACTGCGCATCAGGGAAGTTGTCCTCTAAATTTGTAGGTTCCTCTCCATTGGAGATACTCGACAGGTTATCGGATCCTGCCTTCAACTTCCTTAGTTTAACTATCACTTCAAAGTCAAATTCATGAAACAACAATAACCATCTACATATTCTCCCCCCCAACACTGGCTTATTGACTAGGTACTTGAGTGCAGAATGGTCTATCAACATTTTAAAGTGTTTCCCAAGTAGATAGTGTCTAAATTTTTGGAGTGCATATACCATTGCTAGGCCTTCTCTCTTATTGTAGTTATGCTCTGACTCTGATATTTTTATGCTTGCAAATTCTATAGGATTTTCTAACTCTCCTGCTCCTGGCTACGCCATAATAGCTCCAAGTGTTATGGCTAATGCATCTACATGCACATGAAATGTATTTCCCAGACTGGGTATACTAGTATGGGTGTTGTGACCATTTTTTCTTTTAGAATGTCCAAACCTCGTTGACAGTCCTCATTCCACTGGAATTTACTATCCTTCTTCAAAATTTTCTCCATTGGCGCAGTGATCTATGCATACCCTTTTATGAATTTCCTATAATATCCTATGTGTCCCAGTGTTTCTCTCAACTAGCGTACCGATTTGGGTGGTGGTAAGTTAACAATGACTGTAACCTTTGCAGGATCCGCCAATAGCCCTTGTTTACAGACTATATGTCCCAACAGTATTCCAAAAGGTGTCCCAAAGATGAAATTCTTGATATTTAATGATATCTTACATTGTTTTCATATTTCCAACATCATCCTTAACACCTCTACATGATCTTTCAACAGACTATAGATTGTTCAATCATCTAGATATACTTCTAAAAACTGATGGATGAATTCTTTGAAGGCAGCTATGACTACCCTTGAGAATATAGTTGGTGCATTATTCATCACAAAAGGCATGAATGTGTACTGGTAGGATCCCCATTCTGTAGAAAAAATGGTCTTGTACCTATCTTCTGGAGCTATCTTGATCTGATGGTAGCCTGAGAATCCATCTATGAATGAGTATGATTCCTGGCCTCCTACATTCTCTAATACCCCATTTGTGAAAGGGGTGGGAAAAGAGTCATGTAGGAAAAAATCATTTAGCTTTATCATATCAAAACATATCCTTATGCCTCCTTTCTTCTTGTCCTAGACTACCATAGGGCTTATCCATTCTGATCCTTGTACTGGTTCTATGATTCCAGCTTCCAACATTCTGTCAATTTCTTCTTTTACTTTCTACTTATATATTGGATTCGGTCTATATGGTCATTGTCTGACTAATCTAGCCTTAGGTTTGAGAGGTATCTTCATCTCTCCTAGCTCTCCTATTATGCCTTTCATGTCTGTAAAGTTTGTTGGGAATAGGTCAATATATTGGCGCAATAACTTTGTTATTATTTCTACTATTTTTTCATCCCAGTAGTCTCCAATGTTGGCCATTTTGGGATTATCATATGTCCCAATGTTTACTTTCTTCACCTTTATTGGCAAAAAAAATAATTCTGATTCCAGGGATGGTCCTTCCACCTCTCTCTCTTTCAATTTCTGTAATTTGGATATTGCATGGGTCATCTTCATATGTTGCTTCTTCCTACACATGATAGCATGGCAGCAATTCTTTCATTGTCTTTCTATTCTATTGTTGGCATTCTGTTATGAGTTCTACTTCTGGTTCTTGAATGAATATTACCCCTCTTATCTGCTTGAGAGATAAATCCATGTTAGGGTTCTCATTTTCAAATGAGAAAGTTATTACAAAATTCTTTTGTAGTGTTGTCCATTCTGCAGTTCCTCTATGTAGTTCTTGGTCCACATACCATTTTTATGGAATTCCTTCTAGTGTATGAATAAACCGATGAGGCCATTCTTCTAGTGGTTTTAGCATCCATAGTGTTATGCAATTCTCCAATTGTTCTAATGGTGACCCCTATCCATCATATCTCTGCATCATTATGCTCTTCTTCTCTGCATCAAATCTAATGCGCAGTAATCTTTTACATTGGTACCAATCCTTAATTTTCTCTTAGTATGCACCTCACCATCTTGCAGGTGTTGCCTTGAGTGCTATGTCCAGAGCTAAGAGCCTTTGATTTTATAACACTTCATCTTTGTATCTTGTTAGGAATTCTTCTAAGTCATTCACCCCATGAAAAATGGTTGGTTCTCTTATATCTATACCTACCCATCTTATTGCATGGTCTATTCTTGTGCACCTTCTTGTGGATACTTCATGTAATATATATTTCCAAATCTCCAACCCTATATATGAGTCTAAAGCACATGATGTGATGCTTCTCTAGTTGAGTACTCCATCTGCAGTTGGATTCACATAATGTTATTCTAATGTGGTGGTTCTTTATAACCGGTTGATTTCCTCTAGGTCTAAGCAAGTGGGTTCTACAAACCTTTCTCCTTCGGATGGGTCTAGTGGCCCAATGACTCTGTACTCTCCTGAATTGAATGTCATCTTCCTTGTCTTCAAATTAAATATGTCATGTTTGTCAGATGCCCAATCCAAGCCAAGCAATGTTGGATAAGGTGTTGTTCCATCCACTATTTCTATCAATTCAAAATCATCTTTAGTGCACACTCCATCCAAATACTGACACCCTTTTAGCCTCCCAATTGGCAGAACCCTGTGTTGATTTGCTAGTTTTAGTTGAACGGGTGAATATCATAATGTGGTATCTCCCATACATTTCCATGTATTCTTTGGTAACACATTTACTTTGGATCCTAAATCTAGTATAACATCCCCCATGTTGAAATCTCCAATGTTGGCATTCAGTTTGAACTCTCTACTTCTCCTCCTCCTTGTATGCAAGTGATTAATTGTTTTATTCTCTTGCTTTCCCTCTACATATTTGTTACATATTTCTAACATATTTTGTAATACTTTAACAGATAATGGATCATTTAGTAGTTTAACAAAGGATTGAAGTAAAGCCTGTATGGTACATACTTGTCCTAGGGGTTGTGCTTCATTAGTGTGATCTGATGATGAAGGCATCTCATACGTTGGTACGTCCTAAGTATGTTGCGTAGTTGATGTAGATGTAATCTCTGGCTTCAACAATTCTTGTTTGTCTTTCTTGAATAGCTCATTTTTGTTCTGTGCATCAAACTGATTATGCGGTTTAGCATTCTTCATCACCCATTGGTGTTGTGTTGGATCATGTCTTACTGTGCCATCTCTTGTTTTAGCTCCTCCACGCATAACTATGTGATATTTCTTCCATCATACCTTGCTTCTATAGAAATCCATTGAAAAATCTGATTGTTTTGATTCCTCTTTTCCTAGATCTTCCCCAATACTGTCGGAAAGTCTTATGTGTCATGATCTGATGCACGACAATACATACATGTCACAGGTGGAAGTGGAAATTCTCTTTCATAGTGTCCTATTTGTTGACAGTTATGGCATACCATAGGTCCTCTGCCTCTTCCAAAGCCTCCTCTACCTCATCCTCCACCTCTGTAGCCAGATCGATCTCCTCGTGGGGTGTTGTACTAAGGCACATGATTATACTACACGGGATTATATTGTGGTTGCGTGGTATTGTATTATGGTTGCGCAGTGTTATATTGTTTTGGCACAGTGTTATATGGGGTTAGTACTTGGTTAAATTGTGGTGCAGCTTTCCCTATCATCATTTTTTCCTGCACCCTATAGGTGTTTGATGTTCTTTCCCTCATCATCTCCATTGTCCTACAATCTTTTTCATCATGGCCCACTGACTTGAAAAAGTTGCAATATGAACTCTTAGGCATCGTCTGGTATTTCTGCACCATTGGAAAATGATATGGATCATGACCCTGTCTCTTACATATCTCACACCATATTCCTCCTATCGGCAAAGGGTTTGGAAGTCTTGTTTCCATGTACTACATGAATGTTGGGAACTCATTCTTGTGATGTCCTTATGTCCTACATCTAGTACACTAAAAATCTTCTCTTTTGTCCTTACTCATGTTCGGGTTCAGTTGAAATGTTAAATTCTTCATATCCTCCTTCATCTCCTCTATTGTTGGATATGTCTTCTAATATTGGTTCTCTTTTAGTTGTAAGGCTACCTGTAGAGCCTCTGCCTAATTTTGAAACTTCTATTGTCTCAAAGGGTATTTCAGGTGTGGTAGCAGGGAATTCACAAATATATGTCTATGTTGCATACATGTCATGACATACTTTAGTTTTCCCTTCAATCGTTTGAATCTCTAGTCAATCTCCCAGACAGATTCCCCTGGTTTTTGTCTGATATCTATCATATCATTCATGTATTGATCCTCTGAGATAAGATTATGGAATTCATTTATCAGTGGCTTCTTGATATCCATAATTGTTTTGGTTGTTCCTGGTGGACTGTTTGTAGCTAATCTCATGTACCAATCCAATGCATTATCTCTTAGTGTGATAGCTAACTACACAAGTTTTGTATCCTCATATGTGACTTGATTTACTTCCTAGATATTTTCACAGATGAACAAGTTCTTCTCAGGGTCCTCATATGCCTCTCCCTTGAATTTTGGTAACCTGATGGTGGGATCATGTCCTGCCATCTTGAATGATGAACTACTACCTCTGCATGGTGTGGATCCTTGACTAATGCTTCCTGAACTAGATCCCCCAATTGTTTCTCCCTATGTAGATGTACTTCCTGCTATGTTTCTTCCACTAAAATTCGGTTTTCTAAACGGTGGTGTTGTCTCTTGTGTATTGGTCATGTTATCACATAAATCTGTCAAGGGTCACATTTGATAGCCATGAGCGTGGGCCAACAAGCGGGTGCATTTTGGAGCAATAGAGATCCCCTGCGCATTTCAATTTAGCGCCATCTCTAAGTGTGGATGGAAGGTTTCCATAGTTAGAGGGCAGATGTTAGGAACCAAATATCAATATAGCATAGAAAAACCTCAGAATAAGTACTCAACGCTTTGAAAAAGAGATAAATTCAGATAATAAGCCTCTTCGAGGGGGAAACCTCCTTATGCCCACATAAATGTTCAAATACAAGATTATTCCAAATGAAAATGTCTCCTTGGTATATATAGGAGACTAGGAGGTATAATTACAACTAATGGACTAAAGCCAACATAAATAAAATAACATTACTAATGAAATATGCCCCAATTAAGGGGTAATGAGCCACTATTTATAGATTAACATGCCCCTCCCCTTGAGACAAGTGTTGTCTGCAGTGTTTGAGTAACTTTGGATGCTTCTATATAAAAGGCTCATCTTCCCAAGTGAAATCTTCAGCCGGTAGTTTCCTCCATTTAATGAGATACTCTGAAATGGATCTATTCCTCAGCTGGTGAATTCTTTTGTCAGTGATGGCTTTAGGCTCCAATATGATTTTTCCTTCCTCATCAAGTTCTAGCAATATAGTTTGAACTGGGATCTTGTCACCTATAACCTTCTTTAAGCATGAAACATGTAACACTGGGTGTACTCGTGAAGATGCAGGCAACTCCAATTTGTATGCCATAGTACCAATATTTTGCAACACCTTATAAGGGCCATAGTACTTTGATGATAATTTATTATCTTTCTTGTCTTGCTTGAGGGACATCTGTTTGTATGGTTGTAGTCTTAAAAACGCCCAATCCCCTACTTCAAAACTTCTTTCACTATGATGTTGATATGCTTGTTGTTTCATGCGATTATGTGCCATGGTCAGGTTGTCCTTTAATATTTGGAGAACTTGTTGTTTATGCTCGGTGTGATCTTCCACTGCTTGAACCTTAGATTTTTCTTTTAGAGAATAAGTGATGGTGCCATTTTTTTTGTAGTATGAAAGGAAGTGTTATACCATCGTTCTTCCAAGGGTAACCATTTGAACCATTGTGTTTGTTTATCAAAGATAAAGCAACAAAGGTAGCCTTCCATACATTTGTTCACTATCTTGGTTTGTTCATTAGATTGAGGATGATATGATGAGCTATGAGCTAATTGAGTACCCAAACAAGAAAATAATTATGTCCAAAAATGTCCAGTGAAGATGGGATATTTGTCACTTAAAATAATCTTTGGGCTGCCATGTAGCTTTTGAACTGTCTCCATGAATGAGGTGGCAACTATACTGGCTTTGAAGGGATGAGAGAGTGCACAAAAGTGTGCATACTTGGTTAGTCTATCAAGATGACACTCTTTCCTTCAGACTTCGGTAACCATGTGATGAAATCCATGGAAACTTCCTCCCAGCGTTGACTTGGAATGGCTAATGGTTGTAAAAGACCTGGGGTCTTAATTGTTTCCACCTTATTTTGTTGGCAAACCAAACATTCTGCCACAAACCTTTGAACATTAGTTTTAAGGCCATCCCAAAACAAATCCTTCTTTACCCTATGGTAGGTTTTTAAAAATCCTGATTGCCCTCCTACTAGAGAAGTGTGCAATTCCAATAGTACCTTTTGTTTGATTTGGGAATTCTTACATAAATATAAGTGATCTTTGTACCATAGTGAATCATTTTTCCATGCAAATGTATCTGATGCACTGGAATCCTGTTGCAACCTTTGAATGAGAGTCCACACTTTTTCGTCATTCTTCCATTCATCCCTTTCTTCTATTATCCAATCAGGTTGGATGATCGAGATAGCACAAAGAAAGGCCTGAACATCTTCATCCTTCCTTGAGAATGCATCTGCCACAACATTTTTCTTTCATTTTTTATAGATGATTTCAAAATCATAACCCAATATCTTGGTTACCCATTTGTGTTGTTCTTCTAAAGATAGTCTTTGTTCCAATAAGTATTTAAGACTATCATGATATGTTTTGACCTTGAAGTGCCTACCTATTAGGTAAGGACGTCATTTCTTCAATGCATGTAGTATTGCCATCATTTCCTTCTCATAAATGGGTTTGTGTAAG
>ML793436.1:253339-265914 GCA_009831015.1 Picea engelmannii | reverse complement strand
TGTTTTAGAAGAAGGAGCATTATTCTCTCTATAGATGTTAGGATTGGTCCTTCTAGTAGCCATGGCCATATTTTTACTTTCAACATTTCTTGCCACCCTGAATGCATTCTCCAATGACTTGGGTTCTCAAAGGTGAACATCATGTTGAATGTTATCCTTTAAAGTTCCTATGAATACATCAATAAAGTTCTCATCTAGAATATCTGCTACCTTTATATTCAATCTTTGGAATTTCTCAATGTGCTCTGTAACTGAACCCTTTTGCTTGAGATTTATCAATTGGCCAAAGAAGGTATTTCTCCTTGTATCCTCATAGTGTGCTATCATTTCTTCCATGAAAATTGTCCAAGGGACGAGTGATTTGCGAGAACAAAGCCATTGATACCATGAAAATTGATTGGTTTCTAAATATAAAGAAGCAATTTGTACCTTTTGTGTATGTCGCACATTATGTAGATCAAAAAATTGCTCCATCTGAAGTATCCATGTGATAGGGTCCTTGCCATCAAACTTCCTCATATCGATCTTAGGAACGTGGTTGGTATTCAACCCAAAGTTGGAGTTTCTCCATTCTTGATTCACCTTCCCTATGTCCTCATCATGAATTTCATGGGATACATTTTCACTTTCAGGTGTCCTCTCTATTAGGAAATTTTGCAATCCTTCCATGATCTCCCCTTTTAAACCATCCATCTTAGTATTTATTTCCTCCAACTTAACTTCCATCTCTTGTAGTTCATCTTTTGTTACTGTCTTATTTTGTAAATCATTTATATCCCTACGCATTTCTTTACCTTCATCAAGAGTCCAATTAGGATTGTCTGGAGGCTTATTTGGTGTAGAAGTTCCCTTTTTTGGCGGAATATTGGCCAAGTATCACTTTAAACCTTGATTTTGAGGTGGTTCTGCTAGACAATATTCCTTTTATTGTATCTCCAAAATTTTGGCCCTTATAAGTATGAAATTTTATTGTTTGTAGGTATTTGATATTTCCTCTCTGCAATGCCACAAGTCTGATAAAAATTGGATGTGCCAAGTGGAATTTATGGTAACTTCCCCGCAACTTGCTGATGTTTTTCCTTTCCAGGAGATCTCACTTGTATAGCATGCCCCACACAAAATAATTGATATAAAATTCTGAAACTTGTACCATAACTACTATTGGATTTCCACTATCTAATGCAACTAGTCTCACTCAATTTGGATACTCTAGGAAGAAGTTATGATTGGTTTACCCGGAACACTTGTTTGAGACTAGTCAGATACCCCATCTTTCACAAGGTGTATCTACAAATGTAAGATTAAAAAGTAGCTAAAATCATTACCACATATACCTTACTAATTTATGTGAATAGCCTCTGGATTTCAAGGTATGAAACATTACAAAAAAAAAATTATAGCGAAAATTCTGCAATGACTCAATTCAGGATGATTCCATAACCCTATCTTAGAAAGGTTGTATCTCTGAAAGTATAAGGCCTCATGAGATTAAATTTTAACCCCACATACCTTCATCCATATACTAAATATCCTCCAAGTCGTTCCTTCTTAATCATTGTAGAAAACAATTTACAGAGAAAATTCCAAGGTGTCTTAGATGTAGCAGTGAAACCCCAAGACCTTAAGCTCTGATACCATATGTTAGGAACCAAATATTAATATAGCATAGAAAAACCTTAGAATAAGTACTCAACTCTTTGAAAAAGAGATAAATTCAGATAATAAGCCTCTTCGAGGGGGTAACCACCTTATGCCCACATAAATGTTCAAATACAAGATGATTTCAAATGAAAATGTCTCCTTGGTATATATAGGAGACTAGGAAGTATAATTACAACTAATGGACTAAAGCTGACATAAATAAAATAACATTACTAATGTAATATGCCCCAATTAAGGCGTAATGAGCCACAATTTAGGGCTTAACAGCGGATAAATTCTAGTGGGGGCACTAAAATAGTAGGCGCACCCAGATAGCAGACTGTGGCCAGATCAACTACCATGAATCATTTCGGTGCCACAAAATTCTCGGGCATTAATTTCCTTGAGTGGGCCAAAATCCAAACCATGGTATTGTGAGGATGCAATGTGGCGGAAGAGGGTGCATTTTGGGCCTAAAAACGGTGTGGGTCCAAACTGCTTTCAACGGCCCTGAAATCACGTGCTCTTATAGCGTCATATCTGACAGCAACACGTGGCCTTCCCCTAGTGGTCAAGGCATGTCCCGATCCCGAGGAAGATTCATAAAATGAACAAAGACTGACTTTTACAGCTTGAAACCACCCACTTATTCAGTTCTCAATCCATGATTAGCATGTGGCGGCCTTCTAGACGTCAAATCCTTGTCCCGATCCCGAGAGATGATCAGTTAATGAAGCGAGGGACTGGTAGTTGAAACCTCAACTCAATCCATAAATAGAAAGAAGGAAAGTTATGGCCAAGGAGATAGAGTTGTCAGCCCGAGGTACCATGATGAACTATTTCTTCTTGTAAGTCCATATTGATCTGAGCTTGCATCTGATAGGAGGAAACACACACAGTCTGACAAAAGGATGCATAGACGAAAAACCTTGGACACGATGGCTAGCTCCCGCTCCTATTAGTTGTCCCATGTTTCGAGTATAAATAGATCAGTTCAAGATTTTTTTAAAGGGGAGTTTAGAGGTTGGAGACATGAGATATTTTTAGGAGCAGGGCTCTGTATTTCTCATTTTGTAAGCCTGAGGGCATGGATTGTAAATATTATGTTATTGAAGATTCCTTTGAGTTGTTGTGTCAGACTGTCTTTTTAGTTTACATGATTTCTATTTTTCTTGTCTGGATGTAGAATATTTGATCTATGGATTCCTAAGGCGGTAGAGGATTTGTTGTCATCTTTGCCATTTTTCATTGTTTATCACTCAAACACTTGTTGTTTTCTTCTTTTCTGGATGGAGAATATTTGATCTATGGATTCCTGAGGCGGTAGAGAATATGTTGTCATCTTTCCCATGTTTCAGCGTTTATCACTCAGACACATTATGATTTCCTTCTCCTCATCACCACATAAATCCTTTGTCTGATAGATAGTTTAAATGCCTTCATTATGCATGATACTTATGACTCCATAGCCCAACGGCCCAGGACTGATCTGTAGCGGCCTCTGTTATCTTTTCCTTTCTTTGCAGACTTGTTGATCCATCTACTCAAACCATTTCAATACATTTACATTTTGATGGGTACTGGGCATATCCTCTTGCAGTCTGAGGTCGACTCTCAGTGCTAACATTAATGGCGTCATTTTCGGGGACAGAAGTGAAGATATCTTCCTTGGGAGGATGAAAATGAAGAGATCTAGTTTTAGATGGTGAACTGAAGTTGGACACATTGTTCTGACTACTTATCTTTCACCATGGTGACTCCATTGTTCAAAATCTATTGGTGACTCCACTAGAAGGAGACAAATCAAATGGCTATGAAAGCTATCCTGGTGAGGAGGTTTTCCCCACTAAATTTCTTAGCCATAGTTGGTTATCCACATCATGTGCCTCAAATTAATGAATGGCAAGATCTACTGCCAAGATTTTATGAAGGTGAGAATGACAACCCTCTTGAACATGTTCTAGGATTTCACGCTTTAATACAACATCTTGACATCCATCATGAAGACATACGCATGAAGTTGTTTAAGTACTCTCTTCAAGGAGATGATTGTATTTGGTATCACTCTCTTGATATTTCTAGCATTTCTTCACTCGAAGAGTTTCATGCAG
Source organism: Picea engelmannii (assembly GCA_009831015.1). Classification (NCBI taxonomy): domain Eukaryota; kingdom Viridiplantae; phylum Streptophyta; class Pinopsida; order Pinales; family Pinaceae; genus Picea; species Picea engelmannii. The sequence goes on along the minus strand of ML793436.1, from coordinate 262,162 downwards.
CTTTCAATATTCATTGTCAAATTTTTTATTCCTCTGAGTTAATTTGTCATAGTTGTTGTCAGGAGTATACAGACTATGTTCATGATATAACTGATTTTTATGAAGTTTGTGAGAATGAATAAGATACCTTGGATGAGGAATCAACTCTTTCTCTTCCATGTTCATCTGCATCAGATGAAAACTGTATTTGTTGTCTCAGTAAGGAAAGTCCAGAAATTAAGTTTTTTCTAGAAGATGATATTATTTTTAGCCCTGTCTCTAAAAAGCATAGATATGAGAAGCATGATAGAGAGAAAGAGCCATCCATTGATATTCATGAGGAGATTTCTTGCCATCAGTTAGCAGATGTTCTTAGAGGGGGAAAAAGAGAAGTTGATCAGCATCATCCATCAGCCTTTCACTCACCTGTGCTTGCCACAGACATTCGACCATATGTGAGCAGTTGTAAAGCAGAGCGGGCTTTATGTTACCAACCTAGTAGGTTTTATCACCTATTTTATGACCCTGTAGGGGAATACATGGAGTTGCATTTCCTCAATATATTGAAGCCTCCAAGATTTGTCTTACCTTCATCATCGGGAGGAAATCTAAAGAATGTAATTAGTTTGATGTCATAGTTTTGTTATCCCTTGATTATCAGTGACAGAGTAAGTAATTTTTTCATTAGGAAGTTACTTGAATGAATCTCGTGGAAGTTTGTTTTCACCTAGCACATTGTAAAATTGGTTAGTTTAGGATTGTACATAAGTAAGATCCTTCTGGAGCACATGGGTTTGTTTTCTTTTTGTAAGTAGAATAGTGTACATGTCATCATGTTGTCCTTAGAAATATGTATTTGATCTTGACTCCACACCCCAAAATATAAGTCACTAGAACTGCTTGTTCTTGGCAGCTCACAGGGAGCATTCCATCCCCTGTGGAGCCAAATGTTATCACATAAAGTTGTCAAGGGTCACAGGTGACATCCATGAGCACGAGCCAACAAGTGGGTGCATTTTGCAGCAACAAAGATCCCCTGCGCAGTTCAATTTAGTGCCATCTCTAAGCACAGATGGAAGGGTTTGATAGTTGGCAGGCGGATAAATTCTAGTGGGTCACTAAAATAGTAGGCGCGCCCAGATCATAGATCGCGTCCAGATCAACGACCACAAATCATTTCGGCAACACAACATGATTGGGCGTTAATTTCCTTGAGCGGGATGAAATCCAAACCACGGTATTGCGGGGAGGCAACATGGCGGAAGAGGGTGCATTTCGGGCTCGAAAAATGGTGTGGATCCAAACTGCTTTCGATGGCCCCAAAATCACGTTCTCTTACAGCATTGTATCCTACAACAGCACATGGCCACCCCTAGTGGTCAAGGCGCATCCTGATCCCGAGGAAGATTCATCAAATGAACAAAGATTGACGTTTGCGGCTCGAAATTGTTAGACAACATAGAGGGGGGGTGAATCAGTTGTTACTGTGCTTAAACAATTATACCCATTTTAAACTCATTACAGAACACTCAATGATGATCACAATAATTCAAGGAAGTAAGCAATAGAGTATTCAACATCAATCACACACATGAAGTATATAGAGACAGATATTCCTGAGGAAACCCATAAAGGGAGAAAACCTATTCTTCTTAATATGATAAGTAATCTTTATTTTCTGTACATTATCATTCTTCTTAGCACCAAATCTTTGTGAGGATACCACCTCTATTTTACAAGCTACAAATTGTTGGGAGCACCAACTCCTTGGTTTCTCTAGAAGCCACTAGAAGGAAGCACCAACTCCCTGACCGTTCCAGCACCAACTGGATGGAAGCACCAACTTCCAGTCACACGGGCACCAACCTGTATAACAGAGAACAATGGTTCTCCCTTGCACCACCCTGTCATCGCATTTATTTGTAAAGGGGGGTTGTTTCCATAGGAAGTGGCATTTTTGGCCAAGGAATGGAATAAAGTGGGCAAAAAACCCACATTTTGGCTTCTATCCTAAGTCAGATGACTGATGTGACCTTTTGGCGTAAGTGATAAGACACGCACAAATCCAGGTGGCTGAGATCTACACACCTCAAATCAACGATCGTTGATCATATTGGGGCCTCGACATGTGTGGACGATAAAATTTGTAGGGCAGGTTGGGGAGGAAACCATGGTTTTGTGGAGATGCGACATGTTAGTCAAAGACACACATCGGGCCCAAAAGCGGGGAAGAATCAAATCTCTTTTCATGGCCCTGATATGTGCATATGCATATAGTGCCCTATCCCAGGTTGAAAATTGGTCGGTCCCCTATCACTTTCACTCCCTCGCACCTCTCCCCTCCTCATCTCCCTCCACATGTGCCACCTCGATCCACATCACCTCCATCTAATTACACCTCATCTCTTGCTTCTGTGGCCCCCATACTATCCTCAGTATTCTCTTCCCCATCTGTGGTTGTCCACCTGGCCATCTCTCGTTTGTTGTTCCATTCCAAATGCACCAATCACCTCGTCAACAACCATGTCTTCTTCTAGACCTCCCACAAGCATCTAGCTTAGATCCAGATGGAAAAATGATAAGACCACCACGTTCCACAAGTGCAAATTTGACTTGGGTCTTCCCTGATCCCGATGAAGCAGTTATTGAGGTTGGTGGTGGGGGTTGAACATCGTTTCCACCATAAATGGAAAACCCAGAAAAGGACTATCAGCCAGTCAACTCATCCTCAGGTTCATTTTGAAATATGATTGCGTATGACAGAGCTTTCTTCTGATAGGAAGTTGCATGCGTGGTCTGCCAAGAAGCATGCAGACATAAATCCTTCAACGCAAAGTCTCGAGCACGTACCTAGGGTTTTTCTCTGAGTATATAGGAGTCATTCTCATTTTTTTGTTAGGGTCGATGGTAGAACAAAGCTCCTATATTTGATACTTCTTGTTTAATGACAGTCAGCGTTCTTACTCCCTCTTGTTTCCTTCTGATGCTAAAAGAGTTCATAATTGACTAATTCACTTGAATTATTGTGACTGCATTATGATGGATGTTCGATTGTACTGCTGTTATAATTCCTTTCAGTTTCTTTATGATTTGAACTCAAGAAGATATTGATTTTAAGTTTTTCTTCTTTGGGCTGCTGGAAGACTCGATGTCCACGACAGACCTCCACATCCTTCTCATCGAAGTCTTCCTTCTACTCACCCTCACTACAACCTACTCACTAAATTTAAACTAAGACCTCACATGCTCATGCATACCAATCCAGTTTTCTAAGTCAAGACGATATTTTCTTGAGGCTGTGCCCATTTGACCATTTTATAACCAATTAGTGACATAAAATTCGGATGGGTATTGGGCTTACCTCTACCGCAATCCAGAGGTGACTTCTGGTGCTAACATTTATGGCGTTGTTGTCGGGGATGAAATTGAAGATTTTCCCTGGGATTGAATGACAAAGATTACTAGTTCTGAAGGTGCACCTGGTGACTCCACTGTGGTGACTCCATTGATTTGAATCCACTGACGACTCCACCATTTCAGCTATGGCTTCTAGAGGCAGACACACGAGGTCTACTCCATGGCTTCCTTTAGCAACACCTGAAGTTGACCCAGAGAAAATTGTCAGAAAGGGAAAGGCCCCTCCAGAAGGTACTTTTGTTGCTAAACTAGGTATTTCTGATGGTTTTCACTACCCTCCTTTAGAAACTCCAATATTTGCTTCTCATTATCTGATTATACCGTCTGTTGGAGTTTCCCGAAGTTTAAATTTTGGGAGTGTTCCTGTTGATTTTTCCCCTCCTGGTCTGGATTTGGAGGGAGAAATCCTTGTCACCACTCTCTCCCCTGAAGTTGTACCTTGGTATAGACCCCAAACCTCAAAATATTTCCTCACTCCAGGTTTTATTACTCCTCCTCTTGTTAGAGTTATTGATTTTGCAGAAAGGGAATCCTATTTTCCTTCAATCCCTGTAGCCTTTTCTCCAAATCCTTTGTTGTTTCCCTTTCCTCTCGGAAGCTCAGTTCAAGTCTCCCTTGTTCGAACCCCTTCCCCTCCTAGTTCTCCTCCACCTATCATCCCTATGGCAGGTGCCAATCCTCCTAGGAATAGAATGGATGCCATAGTGGTTGGAAGATATACCCCTCTAGTCCTACCTCATCCAATTAATTATCTCCCTACTGGAGATTACCTAAAGTATATCCCCAAGTTCACAGGAGAAGAAGACATAATTGTTGAAGAACACTTTGCTACCTTCTACAGTTATGCAGACAATATGAATATTGAAAATGAGGATGTCTGGATGAGAGTCTTTGTCCAGAGCCTTGATGGTGAGGATAGGAAATTGTTTAGAGGGTTGACTCCTAGATCCATTACTGGGATTGAGGCCCTAGATTATGTTTTCTTAAGGAAATAGGGGGATAAAAACGATTGTGTATTATATCACAGAATTTAGTTCCCTGAGGAGAAAAGAGAGAGAATATGTCTCTGACTTCTCCAAAATATTCAATAAAATGTACAGTAAGATCCCTGCTAAGATAAAGACTACAAAATCCTATGCAAAAATTAATTATGCTAGTGCTTTTGACCCCAATTTATGCCTTCTGTTGAGATAAAGAAGAGCCACTTCCTTGGCTCATATACAAGATGCAGCCCTAGAAGTAGAATCCAATGTATTGGCAGTTGAAAGATTTAGGAATAAAGATGACAGAGACAGAGGGAGAGGGAAATATGAGGCCTCAACCTCTGGTTCTTCTGCATCTCACCCTCGAGTAGATGAATTGACCAAGATGGTGAAGTCCCTGTCTGCAGAAATGGAGAAGATGAAATTTGAAGGGAAGCAAGGTTATAAGAATGTTCAAAATGTTGATAGCAGAGCCAGCTTCAAAAGACCAAACAATGCCCCTCAAATACTCTCGAGAGAGCCCAGAAACAGAGAGAGAGAGATGATCAGAAAATCCAAACCCCCCTCCAAAATAACCTCGTTGTTGATGAAGAGAGGGAGGAAGAAGAGCTTGATCCTGAAATCCATTGTCTTGGAGACACCTCCTCATTTCCCCATTTGAATCAATTTGCATATGAGGAATCCCTCATGAACAGTCAAATAAATGAGCTAAGTAAGGGTGAGAAGGACAATAGTAGTCCCAATAAATACAATCTCAGGTCTAAGAAGAAAGAAGGGAAATCTGACATCCCTGATCAGCCTTCCAGAGCATATAAGCCTGCGAAAGATGTAGCAAACAACAACAATGATCTGGATTTTATGAGCAAAACGAAATGAATACATATTATTAACAGGTGCTTAACACAAAATAATAGAGATACAGTAAAACTGGTTTTCTATTCAATAGCGAAATAAGTTGAAACTGTAAAATGCCTTCAGAGCCTTCATGTTTCCGCTGTAAAAATGCCTTCATTCACAAGAAGATGATTACAATGAGGCTCTGAAGGAATTTTTACAATAAGAAGGAATGTCAAAAACCCTAGACATCCAAAAACCAAACCCTAGGAGATGAAGCGTCAAAAGTCATGTGGGCCCCGTTTGGGTAAGTTAGTACATCAACTTCTTGGGGTCATAACTTTTGCATACGATCTTCGTTTTAGGCGTATGATAGCCCATTGGAAACGTATCATCGAGGAGATTAATTTTAGGCATAATATTGAAGTAACTTCGATATTTCAAACCTTTTTTCCAAGAAAAAAACATCGTTTAGGGCCTCAAAACGGATCCGAAAGTGAAAACTGCTAAAAATAGTAAATTACCAAAATTGCCAGAAAATTGTTTTGACCTAGTTTGAAAAGGTTGGCAGCCATCGATATCCATTTGGATCAATCCTCCCTCCTTAGGAATCATCAGTATCCATTGCGTTGAGGTCCCCCATCAGATGAGGAAATTTCTGTCGAATTTGGCCCAAGGTGAGCCACTTGCCTTGGTGCAAGAGTTGCCCTACTTTGACGACTCGATAAAGCTAGATCCTTTGTTGTCGAGTTCCCTTGATATGTCTGTCCATAATTTTATCATTGGATGCCTATTGTATGCAGTCGGAGTCGAGATTTTTTGGTGTCATTTGTTATGCTAATTCTAACTTGTCTAATAATGGTGGGAAATAAGGGCAAAGGAGATCCACATTGAACACTGGGTGCAGGCCAAGGAAAGGAGGAATGTTGAGATCAAAAGAATTATCCCCCATGGCCTTGGTGATAGTGTACAACCCATAATGGAGTGGGCGAAGCTTCTGATGGGGTCCTAAAAGGCATTCTTTCTACAAGTGCAACCAAACTTTGTCGCCCACCTGAAACTTATGTGGCACCTGATGTTGATCATGGCGTTGTTTGTACTTGTCATTGTACTTCTGTAGGATATCCTGAACCTATTGGTGGATGTGCTGGATCTGCTCAATGAACCAGGTGGCTTTGTGAGCTTCAGTTGGAGCATGAGATGAGTCAGTCGAGGTGACCGCAAGTGGAAGTGCAACATCTATGGGACCAAATGGTTGGAATCCCAACCCCACCTGAAAGGGGGTGTGTCCGATTGAGCTATGCAGGGCCTGGTTGTAGCCATGCTAGACATAAGATTTAGATAAGGGGGTGTGTCCCGATCTGAGACAATGGTTTTTGGGATTCCAAAATGTACCCAAACTCGTTCAAAGAAGAGCTTGGCAGTGGCCTCTGCTATGATGCTCTTCTTGCAGGCAACCAGAATCGCCATCTTAGAAAAGCGATCAACAACCACTAAAACACAGTCATTTCCCCTCTTGGTGGATGGGAGGCCCGACATGTATTCCATTGAGATAGATTCCCATGGCCTGTCAGGCTTAGGAAAAGGGGTGTACAGTCCCTATTTCTCAGTGGTCGGTTTGGGAATAACACAGGCAGTTTAGGACCTGATATACTTGTTAACCTCCTGTCGAAGTTTCAGCCAGTAGAAATGTTTCTATAGCATCGCCACTGTATGTTTTATGACGAAGTGTCCTACCGCCTGAATGTAGTGGGCTTCCCAAATCAGCTTCACTCACTCACTTGATCGAACACTGATATGGCCCAGATGACACAACAACCCATCCTGAAGATGGAAATTATCGACAACTACATTTTCACCCAACATTTGGTAGGTGGTGGAGAAGTCAGGGTCTGTCTCATAGAGTTAGGCCATCCAGATGTCTCATGGTCACAAGAGTCTAGCACCATGGTGACTACCATGATTGGCAATCTGCTGAGCCAATCAGTGATGCGATTGGTGCTTCCTATTTTATACTTGATGTTGAGGTGGAATTGTTACAAGCATGTGAACCACTTTTGATGGCGGTCATTCTATAATTTTCCCTGTGTCTGCATGAACTATAGTGGCTTATGATCAGTGTGGATGATTATCTCCTTCCAAAGAATGTAATGTCTCCACTGGCAGAAGTCTTGCACAATGGAGTACATTTCTTTGTCATAAATAGGGTACTTACAGACAGTATCTAACAATGTGTCAGTATGATAGGCCATGGGGTGGCCATGTTGAGTGAGAACGGTGCCCACAGCATAGTCTGAAGCATCTATCTCGATCTGAAAGGTATGTTGTAGTTTTGTTAGTGAAATTATTGGGGCTGAGCACAAGCGCTTATTCAAATCATTGAACGCTTGTTGTTGGGACCCGCCCCACACAAATTTCACCTTACCACCACCCATGTTTATTTGGCTAAGGTCCCATGGAATATGGGAGAATACCAACACAAAACTGTGGTAGAAATTGGCAAGGCCCAAGAAGCTCTGAATCTCAGTGAATGTTGTTGGGGTTGTCCAGTCACGGATGACTTGGATCTTGGTTGGATCCACATGTGCGCCATGTTGATCAATGATGTATCCCAGGTAATGGACCCTATCCATGCCAGAGGAGCATTTTTCCAAGTTGGTGTATAGCTTGTGCTGTCGCAGGGTGTGTAGAACCTGCTGAATATGCTGCAAGTGTTTGGCCCAAGTCTTGTTGTAAATTAGAATGTCATCCAGATACACCACTAGAAAATTATTGGTGAATGGTCGCAGGATATTGTCCATCATTATCATGAAAGTGGCTGGAGAATTCATCAAACCAAAGGGCATGACCAACCATTCAAAAATTCCTTCCTTTGACTTGAAGGCAGTCTTCCATACATCTGTCTATTTTATCAGGCCCTGGTGGTAGCCAGACTTCAAATCAATCTTACTGAAGTATTTGGCCCCCATGAGTTGATCTAGGAGGTTGTCAATTTGGGGTATTGGGTACCGGTTTCTGACTGTGATTTTATTCAGAGCCTAGTAATCAATACAGAGTCGCCAGGTTCCATATTTCTTTTGTACCAGCACAATTGGGCTCCCACAAGGTGATGAGATGGGATGGATCGTCCCCTTGTGGATCAGTTCTTGGATCTATCACTTGATCTCCTCATTCTATAACAAATAGCGACGATAGACTGGCCCATTGGGAAACAATGCATCGGGGGTCATATCGATGGGGTGCTTGACCTGGAAGTGCAGAGGTACCCCTGTAGGTGAGGAGAAGATATATGAGTATTCTTACATGACCTTATCTACTTGATTCTGCTCTGTGGAGAGGTCGTCCGCAAAGAGCCTGGATGTGGCTATGATCTTTTGCTTATTCTGAGAGATAATCATGAAGAAGACAAACTTCCATGTCTAATATATGACCTTTCAGCATTGCTTAGCAGATATCAAGGAAATAGCACTAGGTGGGACTGCCTCAGGTATCCTGTAAAATTTTGTGTTCAAAGTAATAATAACACTACGAGGCCTAGACTCATATACAGCATGATGTTTCCATAAATAAGGTTGGCCCAAAAGAACATCACAAACTTCGAGAGGAGAAA
>ML793436.1:213401-253072 GCA_009831015.1 Picea engelmannii | reverse complement strand
AGTGTTATGCCAACGGCTCTTATGGAAGTCACACCACTTCTTGGTATCTTTCTTTGTCTTTCTGGTGTCCTTCGCTTGCGGCTTGGACTATTTGTACTGATACTTTCCATATTTTCTCTATCCTTTATTCTATGGGTTGGGGCCGCCCTTTCCTGGCTTTTGTTGTGAGGGGTACCCAGGCCCAAATTACCGCATCTTTTGTTTGAGCTTCTGCTCAATTTTGACGGCATATCAATAGGATGCACCCAAGGATGAGATGTCCAAAAATTCCATTTTGATCTGGATGTATATATGCATATCATTGTGATACTTGAGCACCATATGTCTCTCTGAATCTTTGATATCCATCTTAGTGCGCAAGGTATGGAAGATATTTGTGAAATCTGGCACTGCTTGGTCTCTTTCTTACCGCAGTGTGGTCCATTTGGTATACAGGTTGTCATAAATTCTGACGGGGTAGTATTGTTCTTTAATAGCATCCCTAAAGTATTCCTAGGTGGTCATGATTGAAAATAATAAGGGTTCCTCTGTTTCATTTTTCTCACAGAAAATTTCCCACCAATATTTGACATGGGGAACATCTTTGAGGAGCGCAAAAGTAATATTTTCTCTATTCGAAAAGTTATGGACAGAAAAATACTCTTCTAGTAGATTCAACCACTTGTCTACAACATCTACATCTATATGACCTTCAAATATAGGAATATTGAAGTTTATTTGTACCTTGAAGGGGATGGCACCTGCGTTCGAAGAAGATGTGTCGCTTGTTGGTACTCGTCGAAGGATTTGCGCGAAACTATCCATCATCTCATTCCTTTGTTGCATGAGGGCTTCCTCAATCAACAGTTTGAACGGATCTCATGTCCCATCATATTTATTTTCTCCTTCCATGAGAGGTTTCTTGGGCGTGTGAGAGATTTTATCCTCAAGAGAAACAAGCTCGAGACCCAACTCTTTGTACTCTGACCTCGTTGGGGACATGAATTAAGACGACAAGGAGCAGACCGCTCTGATACCATTGATCCAGATTTTATGAGAAGAATGAAATGAATATATATTATTAACAGGTGTTTAACACAAAATAACAAAGATACAGTAAAACTGCTTTTCTATTCAATAACGAAATAAGTTGAAACTGTAAAATGCAGTGGAAACAAGCTTGTTGGAATGGTGGCAGCATATCTCTAAGAAGAGATGGGACGATTGTGCGCATTCACAAGAAGATTATTACAATGAGGATATGAAGGCATTTTTACAATAAGTAGGAATTTCAAAAACCCTAGACATCCAAAAACCTAACCCTAGGAGATGAAGTGCCAAAAGTCATGTGGGCCTCGTTTGGGTAAGTTAGTACATCAACTTCTCGGGGTCGTAACTTTTGCATACGATCTTCGTTTTAGGAATATGATAGCCCATTGGAAAGGTATCATAGAGGAGATTAATTTTAGGCATAATATCAAAGGAACTTATATATTGAAAACCTATTTTCCAAAAAACACATCGTTTAGGGCCTCAAAACGGCTCCGAAAGTGAAAACTGCTAAAAATAGTAAATTACCAAAATTGCCAGAAAATTATTTTGAGCCAAATGGAAATGGCGGGTGGCCACCGATATCCATATGGATCAAAAAAATAAAAGAAATCTCATAACCCCTCACCGATACCCAAAGACCATGTCCCATAATTGATAGAAGTTATGAAGCCCCTTTCCCCCTTCAGCTTTGGGCATGAAATGTGAAAGATCAGAATCCTTGTGCCCCTTTCAGAGCTACTCAAGCATGAAGATTTAAAAAAATCCCTCTCTAGGCTATTGCAGTCTGAGCCATCTTTCCATTCCATAGACTCAATGAATCTTCAAGATGAAAATCCACTAGTCATCTTAGGTCCTATGCTAGAATATAGAGATGATTCATCCCCTCCCTTCTATACATCACTAAACATACATGATAAGGTGTTACTTAAATGTTTGATGGATTCAGGGGAATCTAATAATATTATGCCCAAAACTTTCATGGAAGAACTTGGGTTATAAATCACAAAGGCTTATCATGATTTGTATTCTTTTGATTCAAGGAGAGTGCAATGTCTTGGGTCATCAAAGATCTGGTTGTGACCTTGTTTCAGTTGCCCATGAAGAGCGTCATAATGGATATCATGGTGGTTGATGTTCCCCCCAAGTTTGGCATGCTCTTGTCAATATCTTGGACAAAAACAATTGGGGGAACCTTACAGATGGACCTCACATATGCTACCATTCCAGTGTTCGGAGGGGAGCATAGGAGACTGTAGAGAGAAGATCAATTGGCCTACATTATTAGTGATGAAGCAGACCCCACCAATCATCTTATTTTTGCACTCGACGCTAATTTGGGATCTATTTTGTTACAGCTCACTTATACTCCTGAAGCTCCTCTTGAAATCAGAAAGCAACCCATCTCTTTTTGTGAAATATGTGGGCCCTTGGTTATGGAAGTAAGTGAAGAACAAGGAAGAAAGGGAAAAATGTGAACTGCGTGGAAGACACAGTGACTGTTACTGGGTCGAAGTGAGCAAAAGAGAAGAAGAAACAGAGTGAAGTAAAAGGAAGCAATTCGTTGGATGAGGAGATCAAGGATGAAAGATCAGCAAGGAAGAAGGAGCATGGACAACTCAGCAAGCGAAAAAATCCACCGTTGGATGCTTAGGAGCACCGCGTGAGAAGGAAGGAAAGATAGGCTAGCGAAGCCCTAAAAACATGAGTCAATTTGACCTAGGGTTTTAGACACCTAAGGTTTTGGTATCTAGGGTTTTGACACCTGCAGCTAGCTGTGCAGGGAGGGGAGAGATAGACAAGAGAAGAAATAAGATCTACTAGCTAAGAGCACAAACAATAACTGTATGCTTCGTCTTAATACATTATAAAGCATAGTTCTGTGGATGTATCCCTAAAGAGAGGGTGAACCACGTATATCTTGTGTCGTATGTGTGATTGGTGTTTTGATCTTTGTTATTAGTATACTTCTATTCCATTACTATGTTAGATCTGATAGATATATCTTGCGTAGTAGATCCTAGGAAGATAAAGAATAATAGATTGTTTTGTGTCAATCACTCTGAATCCACTTTACATTCCTTCTAGTTGTAGACATCGTTGTCCTGCAACCCCCTCATAGCTGCTTCGGTGAGACTGCATCTGCCTCGCAAGTGTTGTTGAAAGGGCCAGTAGCTAGGGCTTGTTGGTGCGCTCTTGGAGTTGAACCCTAGGTTTTCCCCTGTGCCAACAAATGGTTCCATTGTCAGGACAGGAATATTCTTGAGGAAATGTCAAGGTGGTTTCCATCAAAGACAGAAATTCAAAAGTGGATAGAGGATTAAGAAAAGGACTTCGTTGAATCCTAGAACAAGAACCCTAATCTTAGTATAGAGGACTGGTTAGACAGATATATCTTTACTGATATACACGAAATTTTCTTTGGAGGAATCCATCAGGAGCTATATGAGTAGTTAGCATATACCTAGTTTGAGATCAGATCTAGACCTCCCATGGTTTGGACGTCGGCATTGATCAAGAAGGTCAAGAGAGTTGGTAACATTGTATCACAAGCAGTAGATCATTGGTTTGATAGCACCGTTGGAGGCTACATCACCAAGTTTGTTGCTGACAGAGTAGAGTCATATAGCCAAGCCGAGAGATATTTCTTCAAGGGACCCAGAGGAAACATTTTACATTTTTTGAATCTAAGGATCAAGATGTTATTGCATGAGAAGAAAATCTTGAAGATACAGTAGATTGGTTGGATTTGAAAAAACTAATGTTCAGGAATTCGGACAGCGACAGCGACACAGAGGCTGGACATACGCGTAGTGGGAGAGCATTGAGATAAGTTCATCTTGCAAACCTGTTTAAGCATAACTACGGGGACGAGGGTTTATACAATGGAGAAGAGGCAGATCTGACAAACAAAGAGCATTCAGAACCCGCTAGGGCAGAGGAAGCGAAAGTTGAAGAACCTCGTCAGGACAAGCCAAAAACTTCGGGAACTGCACAGACTGCTGAAGTAAGTACTATTATCCCTCATGTCGATTCAACGTCATTAAGAAATCATATTAATCCAAGTAACCAGAGTGTTCAGAGCACTGTCACTGGTAGTCCACCACATACTCAGTCAAGAACCCTAGGAATATCTATGGCAGATGAGATGAGGCTCCCTATTTTTAGGGGAGATGGGTCTGAAGACCCTGATCAAAACTAGTTCCTATGTGAATTCTTATGGAATATTAAAAATTTCACTGACGAATCTTTTAAAAGAACCCAGTTTAGTACTACCCTAAGGGATCGTGCACTGAGCTGGTACATGAAGCTTGTCCAAGAACTTACACAGCCTAAGTCGATGAATCATATCAAGAATGTGTTGATTGTAGAATTCAAGAAACCCAAATCAAAATCACAATGTATTACAGAGTTGAAAGTGATCAATCAGAAGGTAGCCTAAACTGTTTAGGAATTCGATCAAAGATTCAAGACCTTAACAGGACGATTGACTTTTCAGATCCAAGATGAGCGGAACAAAGAATGGTTCATTGTTGCCCTCTTACCACACATCATAGTTCCTCTGATGCAATAGAAATTTTCTTCACGGGATTAGGCACTGGAGATTTCCATGAATCTAGAATCATCCCCTATGGGAGAATCCAGCTCAGGTATGAGTCAAATCTTGAGTTAGCTAACTAGTTTGTCTATGCAAGTCAAAGATATGAAAAAAGACAAGGGAAAAGATAAAAGAGAAGACATATGGTGTGTCAGATGCAAATTAGAAGGCCATGACAAGGAACACTGTCCTCTATTCCATGAATGCTTGTCCTTTGGAGCTCTGAACCCTTTGAAGCAAGTCACCTTACCCTGGTGCAAGGTATGCCGAAATAGGCATCGCCCTGGTGAGTGCTATTACATGCAAAAATATGTTCAGACACCCACAAATTTGTATTGCATGTTTTGTAAGTCTGTAGGACATGATGATAGGGTTTTAGGGCTTATTATCTCATGCATGAAAGGTCAATATACATATACAAAATTCAAGGTGAAGTACAGCAAGAAGGAAACAATACGCAGTATAACTTCCCTGGGAGAGGAAACTTCAACCCTCATGGTGGATTCCAAGGACGAGGACGAGGAGGAGGTATGGGCCGAGGCTGAGGACAGATAATCTATTATAACTGCACACAACCAGGACACCTCGCAAGGGACTTTCAGAACCCTTGCACTACTTGCAGCTACTAGAACTCATTTGAACATGTTATAGAAGATTTTCATGTGTTGCTAGCTAAGATTTAGGAGAGACAAGGACCTCGGCAGAACCCGCAAGTACAACTGATATATGATGAACCTAGTGATGAATATCCTAGAGTCATTGTTATAAATAGAGGAGGCATTGTTACATGAGAAGACAAACTAACCCTGGGGAAGATTACAGAAGACTCGGGAATCAGGAAAGCTATAGAGAAAACCCAAACTTTTGAGGCAAAGAAAGAAAGACAAATATTTGAGTAGGCAAGAAAAGAGTTCAAAGCAGACCAAGGCTCTTCATCAAAGACACGGCCAGAAGTAAGAGAATATGTAATGCCTCTAGTATTCGATCAGTCTACTTCACCAAAAGAAGGAAAAGACGTAAGCAAGCTCATGGAATTTTTATATACTTGTATTAAGTTGATTCATGATGAGAGTTGTTATCACTGGAATTTTGTTCGCAAATGATTACAGGAATCCAGCATCTTCAAACACCCATTAGTTCATCCATGGCCCAAAAAATGCATTTCCAAAGGGCACAAAACTATACAACTGGTTAAAAAATCAGCATGTGCTAAGGATACAAAGGCATCCCACGCACGTGCGATAGTCGAATAACGTCGGAAAAATGCATATGTTCCCAATGCGTGACAGGGGATGCAAAAATCCATGCACACCTCAGAATGACACATTTATGATTTTGGTCAGCCTTCCACCCACTTTCGGTTCATCTCCCAAGTTGATTTGACACCCAAATCCGAGCTGAATCCGAGTGGGGGGTTGGTCAAAGACCTAAGGGTGCCCTGAAGAGCCCCTTGTTCACACTAAAGACTAGTTGAATAATGCCTCAAAGATTTGATATAAAGACAGGCCATAGGTGCACTATATTTTCAAGGAATTCATTTGTATTGTTATGATGCCTACATTATCTTGGAAAATCCTCATTTCTCATCAAGAGCATACAAGCACCATTTCATTTAGCCATTTACATCACCTCTTGAGTGGATGGGATTTGGATTTATTCACCATTTCCTTTTAGTTTGTTACTTGTAAGAAGAGCTCAATCATTGGGGGTTCAAGATCCCTCCCTTGGAGGAAGAGGTGACCCATAAGTCTCCCTTTCTCTTTGGTGTTTTCCCACTAATACAACTTATCCATTGGTGGCATGCATGTTGTTTAATTTTTGTTCCATTTCCCTTATGCACTCTAGTTTAGTTTCTTTTATTGTTATTATCATTATTTCTTTGTTTATTTCTTATGCTTGATGTTTCTAACTCTTGCATTCACTGTTGTCTTGTCCAGCTAACCCAACTGGAGTTGTAAGCATCCTTATTTTGTTCATTTAGGTGACGAAACGAACGCAACAGATTGGCAACTCCATTGGGGATAGGTATCAATTTCCCCCCCATTTGGGTTGTTTGAGAACTTCATTTTGGTTTATTTAACTTGTAGGAACCATAACCGACCCATGCCTGCTTGAAAAAAGCTAAATCTAGAGCTGAGTTGAGAGAATTTCATCCAAAATTTATTTCACGACCGTGTAATAGAAAGTGTGCAGGTCTTTTAACCCACAGTTGCGTCTTCCGAGAATGTGTGCCAAACCATTGTGTTTCTCAACGCATTCTGTGCACTGCGACAAAAGGTCATTTTCCATTTGCGCATTGGCACCCAATGCGCCTCTGTCTACTCTGTGACCCGCGCATTTGTCCAGAAAATCATACATTGTAAGGGTTTTTGTGATCTGTTGGAAGCCCATCACCTTCTTAAGTTTGATTCTATGCAGATTGTAATATGCACCACACTTATATTCCCTCTCCATGTGAAGAGTTAGTCAAAACATAGGCACTTAGGGTGTTAAAATCCATATTTATCCTTTTTTTTGCATTCATTTTTCCACATGGATGGCTTGCTTTGATTAAAGATAAGTTGGAATCATTATATATCACAAATATAACTATTTGTATTGGGACTAGAAATTGAGTGTCAATCTTTGAGTATGCTCTTCTCTCATGCCATAAAGCGATCTTGAGAATCAGAAAAACGATTGAGGGAAAATTTCATCTACCTTAAAGACAAAATATTTAGGAGAGGATAATAGCCCCCCTCGAGACTCCTCTTATTTTCTTTTCAAACACATCTTAAATTTGTAAGGGTCCATAAATTCCCACATGCTACAAATATAGGATAGTTTTTTAATTTACTTTCTTAGACTACATCACTAGGGAAGTTTAAAGGTTTTGTAACGGGCATACATGCCCATATGTCCACAATCTAGGATAGTTTTTGAAGCTTTCTTAGATTAAATCACACTAGGGAGTTAAAGGATTGGTAAGGACCCATATGTCCACATGCTAGTTCTCTAGGGACTTTAAAATTCCGCAAGGTTGTACCAATGGAATTTAGTAAATTGGGTAATCAAGACTTGTAAGGACGACACGAAGTCCACATGCAGCAAGGTTACACCTGACTTATTAAAAAAATTGCACACTTTCACTTGTTCACACACAAAGTCACTACCCACTCACATAACTTCAACTAGAAAATCATGGAGGTTGAAGTAAGTTTCCTCCAAAAGGGATTCTGAAATGCCCCACCCCTTTTTCTTGATGAGACTATCCACTCCCACTTAATTTCAACAAGATTGGTTCACACCCCCAATCTCTCAAACAACCACATCTAAAAAATTTCTAAAAAACTCACTAAGTTTTCCTCCACAGGAGGTTCCAAAAGAATTTTTTTGTTCTAGGTAGGATCTCGGGGATAGGCATAAAAATAACTCCATGTTATCGAGTTCTCACATCTTCAAACAATAGAACTTGTCAAATAGGGAACTTTAAATCCTCCAAGTCAAGTGTTCCTAACACAATAAGGCAGGGAGATACTCGTGAAGGGTTGAAGGCCGAGGTCTGGTTGTTTTTTGTATCCCCCCTTGAGGCACCCACCTCTTGTACGGGATCCATCCTGTGACCCATTTCTTAGGCCAAAAATCTAAATGTCGCACTTTGACCGAGGTACCTAGTGACCAAATTTTAGGATATCTACCCAGGTGGAAATTGTGGGCTGCAATTGCACCTTGATCGGATTTTGTGTGGCTATTGGGAAATATCGCCAGCTTTTTTGAGATATGCACCCTCTACCCCTCATTATAACTGATTACTTCATCCTTCACTAGTTCCTCTTCTGGTGGCTTCAGACCCCATTGTTGAGTGCTATTGGAAGGTCCAGTTCTATTTGAGAGGAAGGATGTTACGTCTTTTAGGACAAGAGAATTTTGTTTTCTTTGTTCTCCACGTGGACAAAACCTACCTACCCACATGTACGCTTCTTTATCAATTGATTTATGTATGATGCTCTTGTGATTACATGTGATTGTGAGATATATTGTGAAGGTCCAAAAAATCATAAACAAAGACTCATGTTCATTTATTTCTCTCATCACCATTTGCACACATCCACTTTTCTAGTCGGACATCATAGGGGACCCACAGAATCCTCGTTCTTCCAGATGCTGGATAATCTCCCTCCCATTATAGGGGGGGTTCCTAGTCTTGCTAACTCATCGGCTCCACCTTCTCACACTCCTGTGAGTGCTACCCTCTTAGGATCCACTTTGCTTGGTTCCACTTTACTTAGGTCCACTTCCCAAGTTCAACCATCCACCCACTTTCCTTTACAAGGAAGTGGGGGGAACACTTCTTCCCCAAGAGGAAGTACAACCCCACCTATCCCCCCTCAAGGGTCAAGGACACACAACACTCACACCATGGCTAGAACTAACCCTCCTCACGGGTCAGGTACACAAACCATTCCCACCATGACGAAAATTAACCCTCCACCGCCACCCCAAATGCCATACTTGGATACCCTCAATATACTGGATCTGACCAGGATCACCAATGATCCTATATTGCATGACCCCACATGGCCCACAATTCCCACCAAAATCCCTTCAGACATTCCCAAGTTTGAAGGAAAATCGGGAGACTACCCGGCCAACCATATTTTGACCTTCCATTTATGGTTCTCTTCAAACAGAATCATGGAAGACTCTATTTGGTTGAGGTTATTCCAATGCACACTCACTGGCCCATCAGCCAAGTGGTATGTAGAAGAAAATTTTGGGTCCCATGTGACCTTTGAATCTTTGGCCAAACTATTTTTTACCTTCTTTCAACTACCAATCCGTCATGACAATGGTCTCGAAGTACTCTCATAGTTTAAACAATCCTCCGCTACACACATCATTGACCACATTCATGAATGGTGTCGATGACATATTATATGCAAAGAAGAAGCCACCAAGAAACAATGCCTTAATTGGTTTCTCAAATCACTTGTTTCCCTCCTTTCCAAGGACGTGTCTGCCACCTTCCCTCAGTCTGAAGAAAAATCCATCAGCAAGGCTCAATAGTTTGAGTTCATTTATTCACAATCATGATACTTATATACGGTACTACCTGATGTCCCGAGACCCATGCCATTCGTCCGGGACAAACCCAAGATGTTTCACTCCGCGGATGGATTGATTGGTACCACTACAAACCACAATCCACACCTCCAGCAACCACCTATGTATGGAACACCTCAATATCCTTTGGTATATGGAGGACCCCCTTATTATCCTCCTCCCCCTTATCAACAACCATACCCTTTTTCCCTCCCTCCACCCATAAGTGGACCCCCACCGGCACCCACAGTACGCCTAGTAGCCCAACAAAGTTCTAGTGCCCCCCCTACATCTGCTTACACCCTAAGCACTAGTGAAAGCGCCACACCTTCCTATGTACCTTATGGATCATTACCACAAAATAATTCATACTTTCCATTTCCTGGCCCTCCACAGCCCATGGATCCATCACCAGAACACCAACACATTGGGGTTAATTTGTTCATCCCTCTCTCATTCGTCAATATCAACGTTTTGAACAGTTGAATATGGAAAATCGAACCCATCAGTCAAACAATGCCAAAAAGAAAGGAAAAAATCGAAACAATAATAATCCATGACCAGGAGGGAACCAAAACCACCCCCAACAGAACCAACCTGTCAAGGACAACCAGAATCAGGGGAACCAGAACCCCCAAGGGGAAAATAACAAAAAATGCCAAGGGAAGAACAACAAAAATCTTCGAACAAACTTCCCTTGTGCCCTTTGCAGTGAGTATGGCCATTATACACACCATTTTTCTCAAATTGTTGGTTTTAAACGGATGAAAGAATCTGGAAATGGACCACATCCCCTAGCATTGTTTGCCCCCTAACAAGCCCCACAACAATATGTACAGGAACCACCCCCTGTCATACTGCAAAACCCCATTACACACCAAGGGGTGATGAACACCCAATAGGAGATGCATCCTTCCCCACCATATATGGGACAGTATCCCAACCCAGGAACTCTTACCGATCACACTATCCTCCTCACTAGTGAGGAAGAAGTTCTTCTACAAATGCGCAGTTGTCAATACAGCGCACCTTCTGGCTTCGCTCCCACTACCTCGAAAATAGTCCCAGTCACAACTGGACCACCTTTGATGATTCCTCACCCTAATACTAACACACCCCTTTGTATTCCTCACATCCCATTACGACGGAATGTCAACAACCCTTAGGCTAGGGTGGCACACAATTACAGTCTGGTCGATGACTTGGCACAATCTCCTGCTACTATGTCAGTTTTAGAAGTCCTACAAACCTGTCCTACTCAACGAAAGTCATTACTTTCCAACCTAGGGGAAGTCGACCCTGCAGACACTCATCTCATCACCTTTGATCTTGACAGTGGGGAACCTCGTCTCCCCGCTCTGGTCGCTTTCCAAATACCAGTTAAAATCGAGAACATCACAGTTCATCGTTGCATCATTGATGAAGGTGCATCCACATGCATCATGTCCAAAACCATATGGTAGAAACTGGATTCCCCCGAGCTCATACCATCAGCCATCACTTTGAGAGCTTATGATGGACAACCATCCTCTCTTGAAGGGCTCTTTCAAAACGTCCCTGTTGAACTCGGGGGGAAAAATATCCTCATTGACATTGAAGTTATCGATGTTCCACTAGATAACAACATCTTGTTTGGGCATAGCTACATGTACGCGATGAAGTTTGTGGCCTCTTTTGTGTTGCATACAATGATGTTACCCCACAACAGGAATATCATCACCATCGACCAAGTATCACATTATGAACCCAACCCTTACTCCAACATCGATAACATCCTACCTTTTGTCCACACTAATCTCGATGCCTACCCACTCATCGAGATGGGTCTTGGAATTTTCAAAGACCCATCCTTGCTAGGGACATACCATGGAGCACCTCTTCTCATACATCCCTCAGCACAAGTATGTGTCATCTCATCCAATTAATCAAAAGCTAGAGATAACCTTCCTCCCACAAAGGCTTCATTACCATCTGATATCCCACTAGTCACAGAGCTTCTTCCTCAGGAATCCTTTAAGAACCCTCTAGCTCCCCCTGTTCCTGATTACACCCTCCCCTAGGGCCACATTCTGGTTTGGGAGACAGTCCCCCAAGCCACTACTCAAATCCCCTTAATTTACCCTCGGCCGGGTGTACAAGCTTTCCAGGTAGATGCAACTCTTACCCTTCCCAATATGGTATTGGCAATTCCAATATGGTATCTACATCCACCATAGTTGGTCCCTAAAACATACCTCCCTCCCCAAATAGAAGGAATCTTTATGCAGATTCCCATACTTACTCCCACCACACCACCCACACCCCCACTCACTAGGACCACTGCTACAGTTGGGGGCAGACGGAAGAAGAAAGAGCCTGCCACTCCACTTGTTGGCACAGAGGCATACCCAGGGTTCACACTCAAGAGCTCACCAAAAAACCCTAACTATCGATCCTTTCGGAAACACCTGCGAAGCAGATAAAGTCTCACTCGAGGTAGAGGCAGGGGTGGTTGCAGGACTCAGATGTTTGCAACCTTAGTTGGGACACAGATCTTTGATTATAGCATAAGAAATTATCTAGCAGGGTTTATCCATCAATATTCAACCCTTACAACACTTCACAGATAGCACAGAGCATTGCAGTATATACTTAGATTCAAGAAGACTTAGCACTTAGATACAACAAGATAGTTTGGATTCACTAGATCAGACACTAAGCATCTTATATATCAGATCTAACATTCATTCCTATCTCATAAGCACAAAGACTAACTAAATCTATGTAATTACATCAATCACTTAGCCAAGAAGGAGATAAACACATTAGGTCGAAGCACAGAGCACAATACACAAAGTTACCATGGTTCACCCCCACCCTGGGGCTACGTCCACAAAGTCTTCTTCTTTATATTATCTCGGTCAAGTGGTTACAGCACAGAGCTTCAATGACCCTTACTTCGCACAGGACAGAATATTTGTGTAGCTCGCTAGATCCTTCTTCCTTTCACTTCAGCACAAAACTACAACAACTTGCACTTAGCTTTTCAATCTCCTTACAATCATGCACAGAGCACTTGCAATATACATTTGATCACACAGATCCAGTTACTAGCACTAAGCCTTTAGCTATACATCACATAGATCTACTACCGTCTCCTACTTACATTGCCTAAGTATCTATTTATAGATTACGAAATGGGCCTAAGCGTGGGTAAACCCACGGGTCGACATCCCATTCCCGTTACATCAACCCAAAACCCTAAAGGGGCCCAAAAATAGGTCTAGTTTCCCTAATTTATGCTTTGCATTGCGCTCCATCTTTGGCAAGCTGTCGCAGTGCCAAAAATGGTCAAATATGACCAAGTATTCTTCAAAACTTGGTCAAGGGCCAACACCACTTCCACCATGAGTTCAGCCTCCTTGTGCACTATGCCAGAATTATGGACACCCCACCAATAAATACCCATCTCTCCCCGAGCTATGCAATTTAATTCAACCCCCTTGACCGATGACATCACTCGTCGTTTCCTCCAGTTCACCTAATTCTATCGTTACATCCTCTATAGGAGGCAAAGGCCTGCGGACCAAATTCGCATGTGCCATTTGTTCAAAAAATGGCCATTACACCCACCATTTCCCTGCGCTACCTCACTTTCAGCAAACACTAGCAGCCGTACGCCAGATCTTTCAGCAAGAACCCCTCCCATCCACATCATCTCACATGCATGTCACTGACATCCACTATGTCACAACCTCAATCAATGAACGGATGAGATTTCCTTTCTCTCCCTGTGAATCGCTAGACCATTTCACCTACCAGCGTCCCACGATTATTGAATACAAGCGTCACCAAATGGCCCTTATTCAAAATCCTACACCCCCCCCCATTTCTAGCAAAACCAGTAATTACCCCTACTCCATCACCTAATGTTGTTCATATATTCTCTCCTGAACCTGAGGCACTCCCCACTCCCCCATGGTTCCTGGATAGTTTATATGAGGATTTGCCCCCAAATCCCCCTAATTCTCCAGTTCATTTCCCCATGGAAATTTTACACCCGACTACCATTTTTAACCCACGGTATCTCGATATTTGGTTTATGTCGAGTGAACCCACGCAACCCCCTTGCATCATTCCCCCTACCTCTTCACTAGAATATAACAACACAGTGATAGTCACTAATGTTATTCCCCTGGATCCACTATATTCTCGACACTTCCACTGCGATGAAGACATCCTCGAGGAATTAACTTCCCATGATTTCCCATGGGATCCGCTCCATCACAGAGCACTCTTTCTTTCACAAGAATCCTTTGTGCCTCCCAAACAAGGCCCCATATAAGCAATCGAAACAAAATATTTTCTCCCCTCGGGGCATATAGATTGGTTCAATAACCCTATCCCTGCCTCCAATGCTTTTGAAGAAGGCAATATGGCCAACATTTCCCCCACCGTCAAAATTAATATTTCCATCAAACCTAGAATCATAGAGGAAATCGCAATCGGTGTCGCATGCTCTCCTGAAGAATTCATCACTTACAAAGCTCTCTTCCAGGCATACCGGAACATTTTTGCCTAGTCATACACAGAGATGTCCAGCCTTGATACCTTTATTTTCGAACATCGAATAGACACATGGCCTGATATCACACCTGTACGACAAAAGTAGCGTCCATTACACCCATCCAAAGAGGCAGCCATCAAAGCCGAGATTGACAAATTATGCACTGCAGGGTTCATATACCCCATCGCATATATGTCATGGGTCTCAAACTCCATCCCCATTAACAAAAAATAGGGCACTATACACGTCTGTACGGACTTTCACGATCTCAATCACGCTTGTCCCAAAGACAATTTTCCAACACCCTTCATTGACCAAATTATCGATGATTATGCCGGCCATGAGGCTTTATCCTTCATGGACGGTTTCTCTGGCTACAACCAAATTCAAATCCACCCAGCAGATCAATACAAAACCGCATTCACTACCCCTTGGGGTACTTTCTCATATCGTGTCATGCCTTTTGGCCTCAAGAACATTGGAGCCACTTTTCAACGCACCATGACATACATTTTTCATGATCTGGATCCAATCATTCTCACCTACTTGGATGATCTCATCGCTCAATCCAAGAAATGCACTCAACACCTTGATGACTTATGCTTGTCTTTCACAGGTGTCATTAGTACAATATATGCTTGAATCCCCTCAAGTGCGTATTATGCATCATCGTTGGATGCATCCTTGTGTTCATCCTCTCCCAACACGACATTATAGTAGACCCCCTCAAGGTCCAGGCCATCATGGAAATTCCCCCACCATGGAATTTACGCCAACTGTAGAGCCTACAAGGCAAAGCTAATTTTTTACGTCACTTTGTCCCTGATTACACCACTCGACCACATGGTTTCCTTCATCTCTTACGTCATGATATCAAATTCCAATGGGACGAACATGCCCAAACCACTTTTGATGATCTCAAAGAGGCCCTCTCCAGTGCCCCATTGATTAGTCCACCTAACTATGACCGCGACTATCTCCTCTACTTATCAGCCTCAGCCATCTCTGTAGCAGGAGTTCTCGTCCAATTATGGGATGATTATTGGGAGCATGTCATTTACTATATTAGTAAAACCTTTTAGGGCCACCCTTGAAATACAATCAAGAAGAGAAACTCGCCCTTGCAGTTGTCCTCGTAGTCCAGAAATTGTGCCATTACATCCTACTTTGAACTACCAAGGTCGTATCAGATTCAACCCAATGCAATACTTGCTCAGTCGCTGGAAAATTAATGGAAAATTTTCTCGATGGATCGTCATCCTTCAGGAGTATGACCTTGAATTTTCAACACCCAAGAGAAAGAAATCCCTCATCCTCGCCAAACTCATTATGGCATTTCCTTTTGATACTACTAGCTCTCCTGTCAATACTGACTTCCCCGAAGAACATCTCTTTTTCATCCCCTCAGATGATCCTTGGTACGGTGATCTCCTCATCTACCTTCGAACATAGAAGTTCGAAAACCACCTCTCCAGGGAAAATCATCGACGTATTCGACACCATGCCCCTCGCTACCTCCTTATCGGTGATATCTTATATCGATGAAGGGTCGACACCATACTTCGTCGATGTTTGACTATTGACGAAGCCAGTAGAGTCTTGAATGAATGCCACAGCAGCACCTACGGTGGCCACCTCTCAGAGATGTCCACTGCCCAGAAAATCATTCGAGCATGCTATTTTAGGCCCACATTGTTTCATAATTGTATCTACGCTGTGAAGTGATGTGACAAATGTCATCTATATGCCAACAAAGCGAGAGCACCACCTTCTCTTCTCCACCCAGTCATTACTGTTGGCCCCTTTTGAAAATGGGGCATAGACTTCATGACTTTCAACCCTCCATCTAGTAATGGACACAAATACATCGTTGTGGAAGTCAATTATTTCACCAAATGGGTTGAATCCATGCCTACCTTCAACAACATCGTTGACACTGCAACGCATTTTTTCTTCAACCACGTCATCTCCCTCTTTGGAGTCCCCCTACATCTAATCTTTGATCATGGGAAACACTTTGAGAATGATATTTTCATCGAACTCTCTTCCAGGTTAGGCTTCTCCCATGAGTTCACCTCCCCATACTACCCTCGTTCCAATGGACAAGTAGAGGTGGTCAACAAAGTCCTCAAAACCATGTTGCAGCTTACGGCCAACAAACATAAGACCAATTGGCACCATATGTTGTTTTACGCATTGTGGGCTTATCGCACAGCAGTTAAAACTGCCACTGGTTTCACACAATTTCATCTTTTCCATGGGGTCGATGCCACTCTCCCCATCGAATGTGAAATCCCCACATTACACACCGCTATTGAGTTATTACCTGACACTACTCCACTAGAGTAGTGTTTGTTGAACTTGGAGTCATTGTATGAAGACCGTCGTTCTTCATTACAGAACAATGAGGCAGCCAAAAAATCGTCGAAGGCCACCTTTGATCACCATGTCAACCTTCGATCATTCAATGAAGGCGACCTCATCCTTGCTTACGATATCTCTCATGATACCTTCGGCCATGGCAAGTTCGAGTCATTATGGCATGGACCTTATGTGATCCAACATTTACTTACTAAAGGCACATATATATTGGCCTCTCCCAAAGGCCACCCCCTCAAGGAACCCGTCAATAGGTTATACTTAAAGAAATTTTATGCATGAGCGTAGCCATGCTACACTAGGTTTTCTCTTTTTGTAGAGTTTTTTAGACTTATTTTTCCTCCATATCTTGCATCTAATCTATCATTTTTGTTATTGACAGATGCCTCCTCCATCGGCCTTCCACATCGGTTACGCCGACGGAGCTAGTCGTTGGACACAGAATCTCACTTCGGCTGCTTGGGCCCTTTATACCCCCTCGCATGAACATCTCCACTCCAACAGCATATGCCTGGGCTCAACTACCAACAACCAATAAGAATACATAGCCATCATTGGCCTCCTTGTCGAGGTTAGTCGTTGCCATATTCGTCACCTTAGAATTTTACTAGATTCCCAACTCATCATCCTCTAGCTCAACAATGTGTACCGTGTACGTGATCCATGCCTCTTCCACAAATACCTGTAAGTTAGAATTTATATCGACATTTTGATTCAATCACATTCACACATATTCCAATGCAATTTAATCAAATAGCAGATAATATGGCTAACCTAGTGTTAGATTGGCATTTATCCCATCAAGCTACCATTACACATACATAACTCATCAAAAGTTTGTCACAACATATAAATTAGACATCATAACCAAAAAAAATCAACACATGTGAATATCACAAAGATCACAAAATGTATATCCATATACATACATACATACATACATATATATATATATATATAGGTCAAATGTGCCATCAATGTTTACAAAAAATATTAAATATACAACATCTGTAGGTAGATGAACCACCTCACCCCTATAAATACAAAATCGATGTCCTAGCACCATATACAAAATGGGCTCACAAGCCTATACAAAAATAACTATACAGGGGCACTCATGGCACCTCTAAAGCTCCACCACCTAGTCCTCTCTTGGGAGGAGGTTCCCCACCAGCTAGGGGTCCCTCAGGTCCTGGGGGAGTCTCCAAGTCATAGTCGCACCCTCTACAGTTGATATGTGGATCACAGTCTGCCACTCCGCCGGAAGGCCCACACACTGCTCCAAGAATCCCTCGTCCTGAATACTTGACCACATGCCCTCTGGAACTCTGTGTAGTATCACCTCCATGCGACGGCGAATATCCTCGAACTCTCCCCCAGCTCTCGTCGGAGGATCATGAGAAGGCCCTGCACCAGGGTCATAAAAATGGTGTCTCCTGCCTACTCTCATCATCAGTCGACCTCACACCACCCTCATCCTACCGCCATCTCTCCCTGGCCCATGGCTCTCTCCATGGTGGTCTAACTGGCCCCTGATGCGTTGGTGCTCTGACCAGCTCAACCACCCATCCACGAGGTTCCATATCTTCACACACAACAAATAAAGGATAGCTGCAGCATCCATCTATACACAAAGAACATACTATACTATCTAAAAATCAAAACATCAAATAAATCCACATACCTCTTCAATTGAACCCCTCTCCTGGGGGTAGCACCATCTATGGGTCATCCAAAAAATCCACCCCACTATATGGGAACTATAGTATGATCTGTGGAATATGACACCACACCCATGCAGCCTCGGCCATAAAATAATTGCCACCCTCCCCCCCACCATGGCGAACCAGAATCGTCGCCCACCACCTCAGTCGTGGCTCTCACATACATGTCTAATAAAACTCTCGGGCGCAACATGGGCACCCTCTCCAAAAGCCATGCTACCAAGATGGACCCAAAGGAAAACTCCTATGAGTTAGCAGCTCAACACCTATCAAGCTTCCCCACCATATTGGTGTGCAACATCAAGCCCCAGGAAAAATGCTCACCCCCCAGTGCCCTCTGCATAATCCTCAGCTAACCCCCACTGATCCGCTGAGTCACGAGAGATCCATACACCCTCACAATCATCAATGCAACACACAGATGCACTAGGGCGTCCATCACCCCAATCCTCACCACAAAGTCAGACATGTAGTCCTCTCCTGAACAATAGGTCCAGGCTAGGACAGCTAACTTCCCATCCCCGAGTACCACGGGCTCGGCAGGTAGCAGGGTACCCCGAAAAGGGAGCCCAATCAAAAAGTATACATCCTTTACAACAGATAATGCCAGGTGCTCACCGCGAACAATGAAATATTGTAGCTCTGGACTACACATCGAAATTAGGAACTGCAACAAGTACTCATGTGCCCTCACTAGTGAGCACTCAAAAAACTTCAGCAGCCCACAAACTGCCAAAGCACCACATACAACCAACTCCTCATCTCTCACCGCCTCTCTAAGGCGTTCCCAGTCCTTCTCCCTCCATTTGATCAGAATCGTCAACTGTTCACCTGCATCCACACATACAATATTTAATCAGCCATCACAACTCATAAAAACATCAAAATCTCCAAAAAAGATTAGTTTTTACACCCTTCAGCTTTGCCTCAAAGGCGCAACTTTTTTCCCCACAGGTGTGCATATATGCATGCTTGTTAAACCCACAGTCACGCACTCATGCACAAATTTTTGAAATATAGAAGCTCACCCATGCGCCCCTGTCACATCAACAGATGTGCACCCTAGCACACCTATTCACTCCACAGTTACGCACACATGCGCAACTGTCAAGAACACAGTCGCGCATGGATGCGTCATTGTGATTTGCACATGAAGGCATCCCATGTGCACCTATTTTCCCCATTTGGGTGCCCCCATGCACGGCTCTCCAAATTAAAAACGTGCACTCATGCACGCAAAACACTCGATCGCCCATGCCCTTGGGGTGCCACAATCACAAAACCCCCTTGTACGGTCATTCGTACAATCCCTACCCAAAAAAGAACCCCTAGCTACTGTGCAGGAGGATACGACCACTAACCTGAAACTTGTTGATCCTAAATCAACTGGCTCGATATCCCAAAATATCCAAATCTCTCCTCAAATCTCTCATCCAATCACTCTGGCAGTAGGTACAAATGAGGTGGCAATGTGGGCCCTATAGCTATATATAGTCCCTTTTGCCAAACTTCCATACTCTATTCCGGAAGCTCTGAGCATCCATTTTTCAATCCGTCTTCAGCCATAGGACCAGGATCCCACCACCTACACAGTCACATTCCTTGGGCCACCATCCATCCTCAGCCCCTGGGGAGCATTTTTCTCACATCATGCCCAGATACGCATACTTATGTTCAAAATTATCAAATAACCAATATATGTTCTTTATATTCACATATTGTTCACGTCGGGTATTTGGTTTTCATGTGTACATGTACTTAGTCACCACAAATCAGCACATCCCTTTCAGGTATAATATCTCTACTTGCATGTAATCATTCTCTATGAATATCAATTGCATCTCTGAGTCACACCCTCCGCTATTTTCCTCTAAGGTCTCCCCATCTGGCTCTCCAGTACTCACACCTCCACTGCATTTTAGTACTGTCACCCGGTAGCACTCTTCCCCACATGAGTTGTCCCATTTATAGTCCCCCTTGACACTTTGACACTCATGCTTCTTTCACCCCCTAGGGTTGGGAGTCCTCATAGTCTTTGCATTCTTGAGAATTAGCCGCATGCTCCTTCTCCTCATTTTGATAACTTCCCCATAATGGAATCTCGAGTAATCTCGTCACGCTTCACATTTTTACTGCACCTTCACAGTATCATTAGCCCTCCATATCATCCACCATCAGTTTTCCCATCTACATATTTTCCTCCATTCATTTTACCTAATACAGAAACCCACCTATGGGGCCCCAACCCTCCACCTATTTTCCACTCAACTTGTGCCCTCATAGGCCAAGCCATGTTGCACTGGGGCACCCATTTCTATATTTGTACGCTCATCCCAAAATATTCTTTATTTATTTGGTAATTGTACAAAGCCTTTGTTTCAAGCCATTACATAGTTTTTTGCCGTCACCTTTGGCGACCTTCCTTTTCTGGAAAAATCAACCCATGTCGCCCTTGGTTGGGGCATTCATTAACTTCTCCTCCTATTGACATCGTCCATAAACCCTAAGTATACCACAGTCCATTTACCCCTGATCTTTGAGTTTGTCCACTTTATCACGCCTCTAGCACAATTTAACCCTAGTCTAGTCATCCCCCTAACACTAGATTCAGTTCCATGGTTTTTGCCACTTATCCCTCACAAATATCCCCAACCAAGGGAAGTCTTGAGTCTCACCGCATCTTGACTTTGTCCATGTATCTCCTTAATCATTGATCTTATCATGTGGGTTTCATGAAGCCCTTTGCTTCTTGGAGTCACGTCTCCCTTCTT
Source organism: Picea engelmannii (assembly GCA_009831015.1). Taxonomy (NCBI): domain Eukaryota; kingdom Viridiplantae; phylum Streptophyta; class Pinopsida; order Pinales; family Pinaceae; genus Picea; species Picea engelmannii. The sequence continues at coordinate 231,943 of ML793436.1, read as the reverse complement.
GTCAACATCAACATAGTTTCCAGACGGGCGACAGTATCTTGACTCTCATTACCTTTACAATGAGTTGTCTCGGACGGCACAGAGAGAACCATCATTTCTCTATGTTTTCATTGACCCCCACGAAATTCAACTTCAACACTTTATCATGTTGCGGTGGGTCATCAATGCATGTGTATCATCGACACTTCTTACAGGTGTCCTCACCTCTTTTCAGAGTTTGTTCACAATCAGAATTTTCCTCTACTATTATCAACACACCCCCAAGGGAGTTGTAGCCGTCTACACCAACACACGGCTTCAGTTACTGTATTACACATTTTGTATTTACATGATACGAGCATGGGGCATGCCCGCCTCGTTTGTACATAGTTTTATTTTTTCACACCTTGAGAATGGTTTGGGTCCTACCAGCTCCCCTCTCCCTCCAATGGGTCTCTCTTGAAATTCCCCTCAACACTCGTTCTTACAACGGTACTCTCAATAGAAGAAACATTGATGTATTTTGGCTATACCTATGCTCCTAACCTCACACATCAGGGGGTATCTGTTATCACTGGAATTTCATCCGCAAATGGTTACAGGAATCCAGCATCTTCAAACACCCATTAGTTCATCCATGGCCCAGAAAATGCATTTCCAAAGGGCACAAAACTATACAACTGGTTAAAAAATCAGCATGCGTTAATGATACAAAGGCAGTGTGTGCACGTGAGATAGTTGAATAACATTGGAAAAGCGCATATGCACCCGATGCACAACTGTGGATGAAAAAATCTGTGCACACCTCAGAACGATGAATTTATGATTTTGGTCGACCTTCCACCCACTTCTGGTTGATCTCCCAAGTCGATTTGACACCCAAATTCGAGATGAATCCAAGTGGGGGGTTGGTCAAATACCTAAAGAGCCCCTTGTTCACACTTAAGACTGGTTGAATAATGCCTCAAAGATTTTCTATAAAAACAGGCCATGGGTGCATTATATTTTCAAGGAATTCATTTCTATTGTTATGCTGCCTACATTCTCTTGGAGAATCCTCATTTCTCATCAAGAGCATACAAGCACCATTTCATTTAGCCATTCACATCACCTCTTGACTGCATGGGCTTTGGATTTCTTCACCATTTCCTTTTAGTTTGTTACTTGTAAGAAGAGATCAATCATTGGGGGTTCAAGAGCCCTCCCTTGGAGGAAGAGGGGACCCATGAGTATCCCTTTCTCTTTCGTGTTTTCCCACTAATACAACTTATCCATTGGTGCCATGCATGTTGTTTAATTTTTGTTTTATTTCCCTTATGCACTCTAGTTTAGTTTCTTTTATTATTATTAGCATTAGTTCTTTGTTTATTTCTTATGCTTGATGTTTCTAACTCTTGCATTCACTGTTGTCTTGTCCAGCTAACCCAACTGGACTTGTAAGTGTCCTTATTTTTCTCATTTAGGTGATGAAAGGGACGCAACAAGAGCGATGTACAAGAACTACAAAATTTAATCAAACAGTATGTGCTAGGAAAGATAGACCCCTTACTGAATAGGGCAGTACACCAAATCGCTAAAAATAGAAGGAAAAATAAGGAATTACACTTGAATGCTCAAATAGGAGAATATGATATAGACTATTTGGTCCTCGACTTAGGGTCAGAGGTCAATGTCATGATGAAGAAAACCTCAGCACTAATGGGAAAACCCAAGTTGATCTATTCCCCTATTAGGCTTAGGATGGCTAATCAACAAGGTGTAAGCCCCTTTGGCAGACTGTAACATGTCCCTGTGGACATCGACAGAGTAAGAACGTTTGCATATTTTGAGGTAATTGAGATAGTTGATGATAGTTGTCCTTACCCTACACTGTTAGGAATTGATTGGGCTTTCAATAATTCCATTGTGGTTGATTTAAAGAAAATACGTATGATGTTTGAAAGAGATGACCTTAGGGTCATTGCACCTTTAGATCCAGATGAAGGTCAGCGATACACAGAACCTATCAGAGAAGAAGACAATGCATATGAAATGGAAAAAATATACAAATTAACATCCAGACAACAGCTTTACATTAATCCTATATTCGATGGAAACCTAAGCTGGCAAAGTGACATCGCATGTTCATCAGATTCAGAAGAAGCATTGGAGAACTGGCAGAACAAGATGAATGAAGTATCTACGAGAAGATGTGATAGATTAACCAGAGAAGTCCACTGGATCGGCACAATAGTAAGTAACTTACCCACCTTTGATGGTTTGAATCCTTTAGAAACCTTCTTGTCGGACTTTGAAGAAAGTGTACCAATGCAACAAAGATTTTTTCCAATGGATGAGGCCTTGAAAGCCACACCAACAAGATGGTGGGGGACACAAAAAAACAACATTACAGAATGGGTAGAATGTCGTACCTTGATGACAACGCATTTCTCAGCACAAGTAGAAGGCTGTGAAGTTAGGTACACAAGTCGAAGTTACCCAAAGGACCATGTGTTAAGTTGCTAGGAAGCCTGGAGCAACATTCCTCAAGAGAAGTAGGTGCACAAATTCATTAACACATTGGACACGACACCTATCAACTGGTACCTTCAAGTAGATATGTGCCTCATCACTGTAGACTGGGAAGGTATGACTCGGAATTTTGTAACTTCCTTCTTATTTGAAAGTAAATTTCCTTAAGTAGATCAAACATTACAAATTGTCAGACAGAAATTATTTGAGGAGGCCTCTAGCCTCCCTTTAGAACTAGAAAAGGACGAATGGACTGCGCCTCTCCAGAAACTGTAAGGTTGTTACAAAATCAATACTAATGAGGATGATGATCCTAGGAAGGTGAATGTAATATACCAGATATAAAATGTATGCGGAACTGAAATAAAATGACAGAAATGGCAGAATAACAGTAATATAACCAGAACATTCACCACAATAACACTGAAATGATATAAGAATAACAACAAAAATAGCACTTTGAATCTGAAAGAAATGTTCACGGGCCTCTTCGAGGGGGAAACCTCCAGTTGAGCATAGATCTATTACAATAACATCCAAGCTAGGGTTCTCATACCCTCAACTCCTATTTATACTAAAAAGAAGTAGCTAGAGGAAGATCCTTTTAGAAGCGGAAGCTTCTATTAGGTCTTCTTACATCTGCCTTATTCTATTTTATTGAAAGGCCTTATTAATATTGACCTTTATTACATCCAAATATATTATTCTACATATGTGTGGGTTAGGACCCTAACATGTCCGCCCCCTTAAAAACAGCCTTGTCCTCAAGGCTTGAGATGAGGAAATTGTTGCAGAATGGTAGCTGGTTCCCAAGTGGCGTCTGCTGGAGTTGTATCTTTCCACTATACTAACACTTCCTTGATGGTTCTCTGGYGTAGGCGATTCTCACGCTAGTCCAAAAMTTCTTCTGGTTGTAGCCAAATGGATCCTTCTTCAGCTAACTCTGGAAGGTTGGTTTGAATTTGGCACTTAGCTCCAATCACCTTCTTTAAGCATGAAACATGAAAAACAGGATGTAGCTTGGAATTGTTGGKCAAAGCTAACTGATAGGAGACTTGTCCCACACACTTGAGTATGGYATAGGGACCATAAAATTTGGGCGTTGTCTTCTGACAATGCTYAGCCTTGAGGGAAGTTTGCCTATAAGGTTACAGTCAAAKAAACACATGATCCCCTTCTGCAAATTGACGTTCAGAGCGACCTTGATCTGCTTCTTGCTTCATGYGATTTTGTGCCATGACCAAATTCTCTTTGAGAGTAYAGAAAATAGCCTCTCAAGCTGTAAGTGTTGGGTCAACYGCCTGGACCTTCGAGGCACCCGGTAAGTATGAGAGAACTAAAGGTGGCTTATGTCCATATAYCGCTTCAAAAGGAGTCATGCGTGTAGATGTATGGTATGACATTTTGTACCACCATTCAGCAAGGGGTAACTATTGAGACCACTGATTTTTCTTTTCYGAGGAAAAACACCTCAAATATGTTTCCAAACACTTGTTGACAAATTTTGTTTGGCCATCAGTCTGGGGATGATAAGTTGTGCTGAGATGCAATTTGGTGCCTTGTATCTTGAACAGTTCTTGCCAAAAATTGCTTGTGAAAGTTGGGTCACAATCAGAAACAATAAAGTGTGGCATGCCATGAAGCTTGAAGACCTGATCGATGAATATTTGAGCCAATGTGGATGTTGTGAACGGGTGTTGAAGGGCGCATAAATGAGCATACTTGGAAAGGCGATCAAAAACCACCAAGATGACGGATTTATTTCCCAATTTGGGTAAGCTGGTAATAAAATCCATAGAGATATCCTTCGAAATAGCAGGTGGAATCGGGAGCAGTTGTAGTCTGCTCAGCGATTTGACTATTTCTCCCTTGTTGCGTTGACACACATCACATTCAGCTACAAAATTACGAATGTCTTGTTTCATACCATCCCAGAAAAAGGAACGTTTGACCCTGTCATAGGTTTTGGTGAACCCGGAGTGCCCTGCTGTGGGTGTAGCATGAATCTCAGAAAGTACCGTGGATTTAAGCTTTGATTGTTTACTTAAATACAAATGGCCTTTATATAGAATTTTATCATGGAGCCAAGAGTACCCTGGGGAAGCTGGAGCCTTGGACTACAATTGGTGGATCAACTGCAAACTTTTGGGATCTTGTAGCCATTCCTAGCGAACGGCTTGGAGGCAATCTGGTACAATGAATGAAAGAGAAAAAAGGGATCCTTCGTCTTCATATTTTTGGGAAAGTGCATCCTCAACCAAATTGTCTTTACCTTTCTTATAAATGATCTCATAATCATATCCAAAGAGTTTAGTCACCCATTTTTGTTGTTCTGGGGAGGAAATGCAGTGTTCTCGAAAATACTTGAGGCTTTGACGGTCTGTCTTAATTTGGAAATGTTTCCCCAATAGATAAGGACGCCACAGATCCACGGCATGGAGAATAGCCAACATTTCCTTTTCATATATGGATTTGCCTAGATTTATTTCAAATAGTTGCTTGCTGGTAAAGGCCAAAGGTCGACCCTCTTGCATAAGGACAGCACCAATTCCTTTCCTCGAGGCATGACATTCCAACACAAAGGTCTTTGTGAAATCAGGAAGGGAGAGGAATGGAGTGGTGCACATGGCCATCTTTAAGGTCTGAAAATCTTGAGCAGCGGCTGGAGTCCAAGTGAAAGAGTTCTTTTTGAGGAGAGCAGTGAGAGGTGTTGCAATCTTCCTATAATTCTTAACAAACTTGTGATAATACCCTGTTAAGCCTAGAAATCCATGCAAGCTCTTAAGAGTCTTTGGGTGAGGTCAGTCTTGCATAGCTTCAATCTTTTTAGGATCCACCCTAATGCCATCTTTTCCAACCACATGACCCAAGTATTCTACTTCTGAGGCGTTGAAAGCACATTTAGACTGTTTCAGGAAAATTTGGTGCTGAGAGAGTAGATGGAGAACTCGATCCACATGAGCAAGATGGTATGTCCAAGTTTTTCTATAGATGAGGATATCATCAAAGAAAACTAAGACAAAATGGTGGAGAAAAGTAAGGAAGACATTATTCATGAGGCTTTGGAAGGTGGAGGGGGCATTACACAAGCCAAAGGGCATGACCAAAAACTCATAGTGGCCCTCATGAGTTCTAAATGTAGTCTTGGGAATGTCTGCCTCTTTCATACATATCTGGTGGTAGCCCGAACAGAGATCCAGTTTAGTGAAGAATTGGGTGCCACTCAATTCATCCAGGAGGTCATCAATGATAGGAATGGGGAATTTGTCTTTGATGGTAAGTTTGTTGAGGGCACGGAAGTCAGGACACATTCACCAAGAAACTTATTTCTTCAGGACCATGACCACAGGAGATGAGTAGGGGCTCGTACTAGGGAGGATAATGCCTACATTAAGGAGTTCCTGGACCATTTTCTCCATTTCATTTTTTTGGGAAAAGGGGTGACGATACGGATGGATATTGGGAGGAAGGCTTCCGGGTACAAGGGGAATGGAATTATCATGAACACCATGGGAAGGAGGGAGGCCTTGGGGAGTGGAAAAGAGCAATTGATGTTTAGAAAGGATGGCTTGGAGGTCTTGCAGTACCAAGGGTGTCTCTATTTCTTGTATGGCATGGAGTTGGGCGATAACACCAAAATGACCCTTTTGAGCATCTTTTCCTTGCAATGGGAACTAATGATCTCAGGTGAACCAGAGGTGATGCCTTGGAACTTATATTGGTGGCCCTCTTGGCCGAATTACATGGTTAAGTCTTTAAAATCCATGAGAATGGGACCCAAAGTCCCTCACCAGTCTGCACCCAACACAATGTCACAACCTCCCATGTCGATAGCAAACATATGGGATTTCAGGTGGTAGTCCCCAATTTGGAGACGCAGATTTTCATAATGCCATCCACACTTCATGGAACCACCATTGGTAATCATGATTTGGAAATTATTGATTGCATGGATGTAGCAATGAGTTTCTTGGGAAATGCGGAAATGAATAAAATTATGGGTGTTGCCACTATCAACCAGAATGATGACCTTCCGATGCTTGATGTAACTGATTAGCTTGAGGGTTTGGGGAGTGGAGAAGCCAGTGAGAGCATTGAGGGAAATGACCGTTTCTACTTCGGGAGGGTCTGAGGGAGGCATTATCTCAGTGGATTCAGGTGACTCAGACATAGAGGGAGTTTCTTCATCTTCTTCTGAAATCTCCTCGAAGATGGCCATAAAAATCTTTTGTTCTTTACACTTGTGGCCCAGGAAATATTTGTCATCACAGTTATAACAAAGTCCTTTGAGTTGGTGTTCAACCATTTCAGCCCTAGTTAATTTTTGGATCTTTAGTGGAGCAGAGGGAGTAGTGGGATTTACTGGTTTAGGGTGAGGGATAAAGGAGGGTTTGCGGTTTTGAGAAAATACAACCTGTTGTTCTTCTTTAGATATTTTGGTAGCCTCCACCCAACTCTTAGGGTGATCCATGAGGACATGGGCCTGAATTTCATCCTTGAGGCCGCTGATAAAACACTCTCGGAAAAAGGCATCAGACATGCCCTTTGTTCTAAAAGCCAGGCGCTCAAAGGCAGCTATAAAGTCTTCCATTGTTCCTAATTGTTTTATCTTTTTCAAATGGCCCAAACGGTTGGTGTCAGTGTCAAAGCATTCGTAAATCTCTGCCACAAAGTGTGTCCAAGCAATATACCCTTGATGAGAAGTTTTTCTCCATTGCCACCATTGCCAACATTCTTGATCTAGATGGAGAACACCATACCAGAGTTTGGCCAAGTCATCTATAATGCCATATAAATAGAAGTAATGTTCCATTTGGGTTACCCAACTAATGGGGTTCGAGCCATAAAATTTGGTCACATCCACCCACAAAAGGCATAGGTCACATTGAAGGTGATGGTTCTGCAAGGTATGGGAATGAGAGGAATGGTCACCTTCAGTATGTGGAGGTGAGGAAGAGGAAGGGTTATCTGTAGGGATATGTAGTTTGGTGTAGAGTGCTGAAAATACTGATTCAAGATGGGTGGTGAGGTCTTGTTTGATTTCCCCCATTGAGGACTACATGGTTGTATTGATGGCGGAAACATTGGCAGTGAGTTGTTTCACTTCTTGTTGGGTCTCAATGAGACCAGATTGCAAGGTGTTGAAGCGAGCTTCCAAGTCTTGGCTACGAGTATGGGCCATGAGGATGAAGAAACTAAAAAGGGGTGGCCGGGGTAAAAAATTTTGGCTGAAAAATGATATGGATGAATGTGATAAGGGAGAAGAGCTGAATCCAATGGAATAGGTCTCAAATAATGGTGAAAAAATTTCCAGACTTTTTTTTTTCTACAGAGTTATACTCCAGTCTGAAGAATATTGCAGAGAGGAAATTCCCAAATGCTTAACCAAAAAGAAATGTGTATATACTTGGCAACCCGAACACAGTTGCGCGGCAATAGATCTTGTATGTTTTAATTTGTTTATGTTTTTGTCCCCCAAGGGTTAGGTATTCAAGTGTTCTACAGACAAGGGTTTGCCCTGTTCTATAGCTCTTCGATATACGTGTGGGGTCCAACAATAGTGATCGGCCCAATATCTAAGGGAACTAACTAAGGAGGATAGACCGTACCCTTAGCCGTACTACCCGACTACCCAGGTACTAGAGAGTATCTTCCCGAGTGTTGTTCTCGGTGACACTATAGCAGTGAGGCGGCCGATCGGTTTATCTAAAGAGGGCTTCAAGTAATCTAGGATGATCCGTACACAGGTGTTGTCTGATGCGCTACCACTTGAAGGGGTACCAACAAGGGTTACAAGGGTGGCCAACAGATGTGCGCTTAAGTACCACTTGTATTTCCTGTGTGTATGAATCCCTCAACCACGGGTTTATGTGCATAGCGATGGATCTTTGTGGCTTAAAGATGTCAGAATATGTCTCTACCCTGGAAAAAATTTAACCCACACTTTCTGCCGAAGAAAGTGCTTTGATAACACTTGTAATATACCAGATATAAAATGTATGCAAAACTGAAATAAAATGCTAGTAATGGCAGAATAATAGCAATATAACCAGAACATTCACCACAAAAACACTGAAATGATATAAGCATAACAACAGAAATAACACTTTGAATCTGAAAGCAATGTTCACGGGCCTCTTCGAGGGTGCAACCTCCACTTGAGCAAAGCTCTATTACAATAATATCCAAGTTAGGGTTCTCATACCCTCGACTCCTATTTATACTAAAAAGAAGCATCTAGAGGAAGATCCTTCTAGAAGCGGAAGCTTCTCTTAGGTCTTCTTACATCCACCTTATTCTATTTTATTGAAAAGACTTATTAATATTGACCTTTATTACATCTGAATATATTGTTCTACCTATGTGTGGGTTAGGACCTTAACAGTGAACATCGCCAAAACAGAAGGCCAAAGAGATGTGGAAGGACTAGGAGTTGAGCTACCATTCATTGGATAGCCAATCAATATTAGGAAAGTCAATATTGGAACAGAGAAGACACCGAAGCTCACAAATGTTGGAGATTATTGGGATGTTGCTACTATTGACAAAATCACAGAGTTACTGCATGAATATCAGGACTGATTTCCAACCAAGTTCATTGATATGCAGGGCATTAAAGGGCCTATGGAAGACATGAGGATCCCTTTGAAACCAGATGCAATACCAGTCAAACAGAGACCCTACAGATTGAACCCTAAATATAAGGAGAAAGTGAAGATTGAGCTCGACAAAATGTTGGAAGCAGGGATTATAGAACCTATGGAAGAGTCGGAATGGATTATCCCTATGGTGGTACAAGACAAGAAGACAGGAGAGATCAGGATCTGTGTAGAGATCAGGATTTGTGTAGATCTTAGGAATCTGAGTGATGTCTATTTGCATGATCACTTCCCTACACCATTCACTGACGAAGTGTTAGATAATGTGGGAGGCCAGGAAGTATATTCTTTTACAGACAGATTTTAAGGATACCGTCAGATCCAGATTTCCAAGGAAGATCTCCACAAGACCACATTTGCAATAGAATGGGGATGCTAATAGTATACAGTGATCCCATTTGGATTGAAGAATGCCCCAGCCATCTTTTCCAGGGTGGTGGTCAAATCATTCAAGGAGTTTCTGCATAAATTTCTAGAAGCATATTTTGATGATTGGATTGTTTTTAGTTTATTGAAAAATCATATTGAATGTCTAAGGCTAATGTTGGACAAATGCAGGAAATGTCAAATTTCCTTGAATCTGAAGAAGTGCATCTTCTTCTCACCATTTGGATTGTTGTTATATCATATTTTATGCAAGCAGGGATTGCTAGTAGATCCATCTAAAATTGCCATTATAGTTTATCTACCCCCTCTTACTTCAATCAAACAATTGTGCACTATGTTGGGACATACTAGATACTACAGGAAGTTCATTAAAGGATATGCCCAAATTACAGCACTCATGGAGAATATTTTGAAGAAAGATTGTCAGTTTATTTGGACAGAAGAGTGCCAGCAGAGCTTCGACACACTGAAACAGAAAATGGTTATTGGGCCTATTCCAGTCTTCCTAGATTGGGGCAAGGAGTTTCATGTGCATGTCAATGCATCTTCTATTTCCTTAGAAGCAGTGTTAGCACAACCTGGGGAAGGAGATATTGACCATCCATTAGCTTTTTCTAGTAGGAATCTATCAACTGCTGAGATCAATTACACCACTACTGAGCGAGAGGGGTTAGCCATGGTGTATGCGCTGCAGAAATTTTTCCACTACTTGTTGGGAGGACACTTTAAAATGTTTACTGATCAATTCGCACTGAAATACCTAGTCAACAAGCCAGTGCTRGGGGGTAGAATATGCATATGKCTTCTATTATTTTAGGAATATGACTTTGATATCATAGTAAATCCATGAAGAATGAACAAAGTTCCTGACCACTTGTCAAGGTTGGAACATGGTGAAGAGTTGACCAGTTTGGAGGATGCACTGTCGGATGCACAGTTATTGGAMATTAGAAAKATTGATGACCACTTCGTAGATATATTATAGTTCCTGTCAACAGGAATGGCACTTAGCGATTATAAAATTCCACRGAAGAAATAGCTAGTAGTGCACGCTGCAGACTTTTCACTTCTAGTTGGACAGCTATACAAGATGGGACCTGATGAGATATTGAGAATATGTGTTATGGAGGCAGAGMRACCATTGATCCTCGCAAAATMTCATGAATGCATCGCAAGAGGACATTACGCAGGAAAAGCAACTACGTAGAAGGTTCTTAGAGTTGGCCTTTGGTGGCCTACCTTACACAGAGATGCTAAAGACTATTATAGAGCTTACGATGTATGCCAAAGAGTTGGGAAACCATCCATAAGAGATGAAATTCCCTTAGCACCACAACTGACCCTAAAATAATTTGAGAAATGGGCCATTGACTTCGTGGGACCTATAAACCCACCCAAAAAGCGCACAAGAGCAAGATACATAATTACTGCGACAGAGTACTTGACCAGATGGGTCGAAGAAAGAGAAGTTAAGGACAATAGTGCAACTACAGCTGCGCGCTTCATATTTGAAGACATCATAGCCATATTTGGATGCCCAAAGATCCCTATGAGCGATCAAGTCACACATTTCATAAAAAAAACAGTTGAAGCCTTGACTGAGGAATTTGCAGTCCATCACCATAAGAGCACACCTTATCATCCACAAGAAAATGGGACAGTGGAAGCATTCAACAAGATCTTGGAGACAACTTTGATGAATATTTGCAATGTGAACAGGGATGAATGGGATTTAAGACTACCAGCAGTACTATGTGTTGTGGGTGGGAAATACCCCTATGGACTAGCATTAAGGGTTCTGTAAATCATGCAGAAATGACCATCTAAAGTCTCCTAGTTTTTACCATCATCCCATCATAGACCCCATTTTTCATATGTAAACACAAGGGTAAAAGGATCCAGTTACTCTACCTTGATTCCATGTTTAATGTTGATCCTTTTGTGTTTGGTTCCTCCTTGACTGCAAATCTCCTCCCAAAGATAACCTGCATTCATAAATAGACAAACAAATAAATCCAAACATGCATCTTATATATGAACTTAATGGGTTAGAGATTCCAATAAAATATAATCAAAATTGAATATTGAACACCTCATATGGCGGGATGGGAAAAGTATTTATTTTTATTAACCTCACAAAAGTAACTTACAATGGTGAGATCAGCCACTACTCCTCGAACCTGGTCCTGCGATCCTCTTCAACTATGCACCAACCGCTTCCACATATGTTTTTCCTCACAAAATGGTTGCAAAAGATTGGGGCAAGAGGAATACAAAAAAGGGCAGAGTTTCTTTGTTATTATTTTCCTCTTTTCAAATGGGACCCCTACCTCTTCTTTTATAGGCTAAAAGAGGGTAGTTATCCGGTTGAGTGACCAGCTATAGGTGGTCAAACGGTTTAGTCAATTTACCTGAAAATTTGTGTTTCGTCTGCAACTTTCTATTTTTTGTGATTTTGTCAGTATACACGGGTTATAGTGGGTCAGCTAGCATATACACGCATGCAATAGTGGAGCAGGGCGTGTATGCTTTCAAAAGGATGTTTTTTAGGAGAGGTTTTCAATGGTGCCTTGGAACAAATGGAAAGTGATATGGTCTGATGTCGGGTATGCATGTATAGTGAAAATTAGGGTTAAAACAAATGCCCCCCATTGTGTGAGGTAAGAAGAGCATCTGATGGCCGAAATACATTACCAATATTCACCAATGTATGAAGCAACTGAGCCCAGGGACCAGAGTTCAGGAGCTACCATCTGCAAAATAACAATTGTCTCATTGAGGCTGGCATACCCATGCTCGGAATGAAATAAAATCATGGTTGCCAATCAAATACACTGCAGATCCATGTCATATAACTATATAAAGTGTAGCCGCGAGAAATACACAGTGGATCTACATCTCAAAATAAAAAAAGATATACATGAATAATATACATCTTCAAGAAGCTAATGATGCATGATGGCTAGAGATGAGGCCTTCAGAGCTCAAGAAACAACTTAAAAATCTTCATAACTCAGGTAAGAGTGTAATATGAGTGTACAACTTCACTACCTAGAGGTCTTCGATGACTCGTCGGGGAACAGACTAAAGGATCTTGATGATCAGGCAGAGAACTTCATTGATTTTGAACAAGGATTTGATTGGTCTTTTGGGATGACCGGGCATGAGGACAAGAGACAAACTACAAAAGGGTCGACTCAAGCTTAGTAGAACTTCCCTTGGAAAAGAACATGATTGATGATGAGACTTAGGCAGCATGATATTGACATAAGTTCACGATGCAGGAGGCAATGCAAACTCTCTGTATGTTTGGAAGGATTGCCAAATGGAGGAGGACACAAATCTATATAGCGAGAACAGCTTATTAATGTCATATTGAATCCTATAGCTTGACAAACAAACGGAAGGATGTGCTTTGTCCAAGGGTGACTCATTGTGATATCAACAAAAGAAAATAATTTTCCCTTCCGCTTTTTGGGGTTTTTTTATTTTTTTGTCTTTTTCAGTAATTTTGGAAAGCTTGAAAAAGAATAAAAGAATGCTACGTTACAAAGGAGGAACAAGTGTCACAGACATACTAGTGAAGCGCAAGGAACACACTAATGTTCAGAGAAAGGAGACATATGTATAACAAGGACACTCGGGAAAATCCCTCCATGGGTCAAGGTGTCAAGACGCGGAGGCAAAGTGCTACAAAGCTTGCGTATAAGGCGTGCTTCAGATGGTTCATTTGAGAGCAGCATGGAGCTGACATTAGGCCAAAGACGCAGGAATGCAAATGTGATTTAACAAGACACAATGATAACGTCCTTCGATGTAAGTTTAATGAGGCCAGAGAAGGTAAGCTTAGTGGTTTTTCATTTTTAGAGAGTCTGAAAAAACGTAAAAGGAGACTCCACTGGGGTACCTTTTTCGAAGGTAGTCTAGTCGGTTCAAAAAAGTGGTAAACTAGCACCGAAAATACGTCTATTCAAAATCATTTTAACGAGTGTGACAAAGACAAGATCACTCGGCAATCTTTTCATTTTTAAGGAGTCTGAAAAGAGCTTAACTATGGACTCCATAAGGGGTGTTTTTCTTGACCAATTTAATGAGTGTGAAGAAACAAGGTCACTCGGCAATCTTTTCAATTTTAGGGATTCTGAAAAGAGCTTAACTATGGACTCCCTAGGGGTTCCTTTTTCGTAAATTTAGTCCCTTAGGCCCGAAAAAGGGTTAAAATTATACCTGAGAATACTCTTCTAGAGAACCAAAGATCCTAGAGTATACCTTTGTTTGTACAGTTGACCATCAGGACCAAAAAAAGGGTAAACTACCATCAAACAAACGTGCCTTCAAATTTCAATTGAGCGAGCATGAAGGGCAACAATATTGCTCAGCAATATTTTCATGTTTATAGGGTCTGAAAAGGGCTTAAAAGAAGACCCATTGTGTTTTGGGAGCCCCAAGGGTGAGGTCAAGAGTGATAATGAATCATGCAAATGAGGCTCAAACTCATAATCAGGACAAGACTAACAAGGACTCCCAAGCCTATAGTCATTAACGACAGCATGGACGCCAAAAATGCAACTAGGATCTACCTAGGGCATCCATGAAGGGGGAGGCTCTACCAATGAATTACGACACTTCTAAAGCAGAAATGATGGTTCTGTTTCACAATTCGGTGGGGTTGATCCTATGGCAAAGTGATAAAGACAACAAGATACAACAAGTGGAGGTGGAGTCCTAACTTAGATGCAACAAGTTGGAAAAATGACTTTTTACCAAGGGACCTTAAAAATTCCTCAAATCTCCAAAAATTTTCCCAATACCCAAAGTAACACTTATTGTAACAATCCATAAGAAACTCCTGGACCATACTAAACGATTTTCAGGCTAGAAAACATGACAAACGGGTCCAAAAAATGACAAAAAGGGGCCAAAAAGTCTATAAATAGAAGCTGGCAACTAATTATCACCATTGTTAATTGAGAAATTGACTAAGGAGCCAAAAACACCCCTTTGTCAAAAGAGATGATTCTCGGAGCTTCAGTGGACGAAACAAACTTCCGCTTGGACCAAGTAAGTACATACTAGACCCTTTTTCATTTCAATTAGTCATTTGTTCATTTCTTTTTATTTTTTTGGGGGGGGGTGTTGACCTTTAAAAAGGTTGGCCCTACATATACGCGGGTTGTCCTATGACATCTAGTGTATGCCCATGTGCAAAGGAAATATTGCACGTGGGCATACGTGATTATGTATACTACAGGCCGTGTATACCTTCCAACATGTTGAGAAATTAAAAAGTGCAAGAGTTAATCCCCCCCCCCCTGAACTTGTGAATTGCAAGATGTATGTTCATTGGAGGGAAAGGAAGCATGAGGATGTTGATGTTTTGTTCAAAGAGGACCCTGATGCTACTGCCATACTGGCTCAATGTGGTTTGCTAAAATTATTCTAGTGTTCGTTTATGAGGGCACAACCCAGGTTACTAAATGCATTGGTAGATTACTAGCACCTGGATGCAGAGGCATTCATGCTTGAGGGACAGTCGTTGACTCCAACGACTGGAGATATCTACTTCATGAGTCAACTCTCAAGGAGAGGGAAACCAGTCAACTTCTGCACTTTTCCCTCTAGGCTTCACAACATAGAGGAGTTGATTGGACTCCATTGTGAAGTCAGCACTGACAAAGTGGGAACGTAGGTGCCAATAAACAAGATTTCTAACCTATCACTGAAAGTGATAGTTTTGCTCAATGGGCGGATCATTGGATCTACATATTTACATCAGGCTTCTCGGGTGCTCATGAATTGTGTGGTTCAGTGCTTAAATGCATAAGTTTTCAACTGGAGTACAACTTTGTTAGATTGCATGAAGAGGCAGTTGACAGAGTGTCATATCTGGAGACACAGAAACTTTGGGATTGGGACTATTTTGTGTTCCTTTTTCTTTGAGAGGGTACCAAGTCTCATCCCTAGAGAAACGTGTTGGCAAATGTTTAACAGGTAGTGTATGCTTGTCATTGATGGCAAGTACAACAGTGAAGATGGCAGGATCAGAATGTGCATTGATGGAAAAACAGGATTCGGAAGTGAAAGCTCAGGAGGAACAGCGTCGAGGAGAGTGTGCGCAGCAAAGCTCAAGATATAGGAGTTCGCAGAGGATAAGGAAGACAAAGGTCGAGGCCTTTGAGAACTTTTAATTCTCCCAAGGTTGGGAGGAACGTGTGCAAATCTCAGGAGGGAGCACAACCGCCGTCAGATCGGCTGAAGAAGAAGATATGGACCATTGGTTTCTACGTCCAGGAGGAGCTTAAGAGAAGCCTACATAAGGGAGAGATCGAGATTCGTTGGATCTCATTCAAAAATCCCGTCAGGCGTCAGATCGGACAGGAGCTGCATGAGGTTTACCATCGGGAAAAGCCAAGGTGAAATCCCGAAAGGAGGGTTGACTCATCGGGGTTTCACATATTGGGAATCCTGTGAGCCAATGCATTGCGGCATTGAAAATATTGAAACCCCGACGAGTGGTAAGACTGCGGTCATGGGGATAACGGTCATATGGGCTAGGATCCTAGCCAGGAGAGCTAGTGCGTAAAGAGCTCGTCGGGATTCGAGGGATCACGAATCCTGAGGACATACATGTTTCAACATTGGAAAGTCCGAAACCCCGATGAGGAGGTTTGGCTGCGGTCATATAGGGGGAGGTCACGTGGACCACGAGCTTAGCCGGAGGGCTAATTGAAGTTAGAGGTGTAATCTGAGTCGTCAATTCAAGATCACTTTTGAACCATTGATCGGAGTTTCGAGGATCGCGTGATGGAAATGTCAAAGAAACAATGCAACAGGAATCCCGATTTCTCGATATGCAAAATCCCGACGTAATCTGAACCGTCAGATCAAGATGTGATCTAGACCGTCGACGCGACTCACGTCAGCAGACCACGTCAGCTAGGAACACGTGGCACAACCAGGTATTGACAAGTGTCAGATTGATTCAACACTTCAGGCACATGTAAGTCAAGAATCAGAGTGACACGTGGCAGTATTCAACACGTGTTAATCCACGTGTGACGTCAACATATGGACACCATGTCAGAGTCTCGAGGATCGAGTGTTGAAGTTGTCAAAGAACATTCACCACAGGAATCCTGATTTCACGATATGTGAAATCATGATGCAATCTGAGCCGTCAGATCAATATTTGATCTGGACCGTTGATTCCAGTCAATAGAGAGGCATCGGGGATCTAGAATTGGACATGTCAAAGATTATTGACATCAGGAATCCCGATATCGCGATATGCGAAATCATGATTTAATTGCAGCCCTTGAATAGAGATGTGATATGGACCGTTGATCCAACTTCTTTACGGAGTGTCGAGGATCGGGAATTTGAAATGACAAAAACATCGAACGTCCAGAGTGTCGAAATCACGATGAGTGAAATTCTGCCTTAATATGAACCGTCAAATCTAAATATGATCTGGATCATTGATCTGACTGCTTTACGGAATTTTGTGGATCGGGATTTGTAAGTGAAAAGAGCATTGAACATAAGGAATGTCGAAACCCGATTTAAAGGAAAGATTAATAAATCTCATCTAATGGCGTAGATTAACCTGAAGGAGATCTGAGGGCTACTGTTGCACGACACAGTATAACTGCCAGAAATCACTGATGGATTGAGCCAGAGGACTCGAAGACACTTGGGGATGATTGACAGAGAAGGTGAAGAGCCTCTAAGAATATTCAAGAGGGATGAAGATGTTCGTAAAGATGATTAACAGCTGGATGGGCATTGAGGCCTGTAACTAAAACAAAGAAAGTGAGTTCGACTGTCACAGAGAAGACAAAGAGTCTCAAACTGCCAGAGAGGCTGAGGAATCTCAGTATAACATACAGTGATGTTGGACACGCAGGGTGAACCACCAGAGAATCTGAAGAGTCACGATGATGATCAGACAGAGCACTCGAGAGGTGGAGGATAACGACATGGAGTCAGCATGCAGAGGCATTGCGAACATTGCATGCACAAGGTGCACAGAAGCTATAAATACACAGTACAGAGAAGAGATGGGGTTGTTGTTGTTGTTGTTGTTGGAGTTTGTTGTGGTTGTTGGTGGTGAAAGTGATTCATGTGTGAAGAAGGAGGAGAGTGCAGCAGCTGTATTTCACAGAAGAGGAACTGTGTAGTGAATGGACATGGCGCACATAGCATAAAAAGTAGAAGAACAGACAACGCAAGTCATGTGTGCAGAAAGACAATGAGGCAGACAGAGCAACAAAATGCAGCAGAACAGTGATGAGTCTGGTAAGACATTGTTGAAAATCATATCACTGTAATAAGTTTCAAAAGAAAAGATTTATATTCTAGGGTGGAAGGGAGGTGCTAGGGAGGACTGTTGTCCTCATAGGTTCAAGTGGGTGCTTGAACACAGGGAGTTGTAGCTTCCATCTGGTTGCAGCCAGAGAAACCAGGGTGGCAGGGTGGTGCAAGGGAGAACTCTTGTTCTCTGTTATACAGGTTGGTGCCTGTATGATTGGAAGTTGGTGCTTCCATCCAGTTGGTGTTGGAAACACTCAGGGAGTTGGTGCTTCTTTCTAGTTGGTGCTAGAGAAACCAAGGAGTTGGTGCTTCCTTCTAGTTGGTGCTAGAGAAACCAGGGAGTTGGTGCTTCCTTCTAGTGGGTGCTAGAGAAAATAGAGAGTTGGTTCTCTCAGCAAGTAGCATCTTTCAAAACAGAGGTTGTAGCCTCATTATGAGTCGGTGCTCATATGTATGATAATGTAAAGAATGTAACTATTACTTATCATATAAATAAAAAGAGGTTTTTACCCTGTATGGGTTTCCTCGGGAAATATCTGTCTCTGTGTTTCTCATATATGTGTGACTGATGTTGAATGTACCATTGTTTATCTCCCTGCATTAATGTGATCATCATTTAGTGTTTTTGCAAAGAGTTTAAAAGAAGCATAATTGTTTAAGCACTCTAGCAACTGATTCACCCCCCCCCCCTCT
>ML793436.1:178276-189760 GCA_009831015.1 Picea engelmannii | reverse complement strand
CTCGAAGAGGCTTGAGCTAAATTTTTCCCATGTGGAAATGGGTTCGTTAACATGATAGGTTGTTGTTGTGTCAATAACTTCTAGGCCTCCGCAAGTCAAGGGAACTGGTGAGTCGGGTGGTCTTCCTTGCAAATATTACAGGGATACTTCGACTTTTTCTTTTATGTTGCCCCCGTCATCATTATTGGTGGGTTTCTTATCCCCCCTACCCTTCTTTCATTATTTCTTCTTTATGTCAACCTGTTGAGTGGCCTTCAGTTTTGTCGATTGCACACTATGTACATCCAACGTTTGGGTAGGGGGAGCAGTCGAACCAGTGATCTATCTTGTCATTGTCTATTGTATCGACAATTGTTGTAATTGATTTGAAAGTTGATCAGCAGGCTTTGTTTGCGCTGAACCAACAATACCATCGGCATGTGGTCCAGATCTTTGTCTGGTCTTATCAAGTATCGACCAAGGTGCATCTGGAAAGACTTCATAAAGTAAACCATATGGAGAGTAAATCATCTCTAGTTGTTGAGCTCTCATTATCGCTTCTTCTTCTTAAAAGACCCCTGATGTTGCGACGTATTTGGATAACTGAGGTACCAAAGACTTAAGGAACCACTCAAGCAGGAATGTTGGTGGGACTGGTACTTTTATCAAACTCTTTTGGTGTCTCCATTCTCGGATCTGATCAAAGATATGGTATATCTTTGTCTGCTCAAAATTGGTCAGAAATTCAGTGTTGGCATTATATCTCACAGGTAATTGAAAATGGTTTAAGAAATCCATAGCCAATTCACTGAAGGAAGAGTATCTCGAGCGGACGATCTCATTGTACCATTTCGCAACACTCCCAATGAGAGTGTGTTGAAACAAATGCAACTATACAGATTTGTATCTCAATGAGTCTGATGAGCATCATAGATGGAAGATAATCACATGATCGCCTAGATCTTCATTAGGCTCAGCTTCTAACTTTGGGATGTCCGAAGGCAACTTGGTCGACATAGGAGGCCAATGCAGATCATGACAGATGGGGTTGTTTAATAACCTTGTCAAGTCTGGTAAGTGCAGAGTTGCTAGAAACGGTAATTTGGGTTGTTGGTTATAACTAGGAAAAAAGGATCATGGAGTTTGGTTGGCACCAGGTTGCTAGAAAAAGTTAGGTTGTTGGCCAGGGTTCTGGTAAAAACCATGGTCGTGACCAGCATATGGATTTTTCACTTGTTGAGATGTCATCAGCTGATTCCCATAATAGGACGTAGAAGGTTGGGCTTGCATTGCATTCCAAGGATTTTGGGAAGGGTTTCCCCCTGTCGATCTGATGGGCATAGGTTTTGAGCCCTGCCCGAGGTTCCATTGGCTATGGAAGGGGTTTCCCCTGATCAAAATCCCTGACAAGGGGACCGATCCCTGCCATGGATTCCAAGGTCCTTGTGAGGAAGAAATTCCTAAGTTTTTCCCCTGTGCAGGAATAGTACCATGTACAAGATTTTGTTGTCCATAACTGGGGTTGCCCATGGCCGAGATGGCAACTGAAAAGAAATCATTATTACCAAATGCGTCGAACAAAGAGACTAGTGTCAAACCTACTGGCATGCTATAAGAAGGAATTCATTGACTACCTGCTCCAAACGAACTATAGTTTATGTTCAGCCTGGCGGAGTGTTGGTGAGCACTATCAAGCGAAGGGGACAAAGGAGGTATATGACCCCCTTCGTAAGGGAAAGTGTTATAGGGAGCTGAAGTGCCCCCCATGGATCCTTGCATAGGAGTGTTTGAGCTCCCTTCCCCCAGACCTAAAGTCTGTAGAGTTGAGGAGGAAAGGACAGAGTTCGTAGCAAAGCTAGGCATCCTGTATGAGAACGAAGGGCATGTCACACTCTGGGTGAAAGGAACAGTGATCGCCACCATAGACGGAATCAGACCATTTCCCAAGGTAGAGGAAATCAAGACCATAGTGGCCCGGACCAACGATGGTTGGTTAGGAGGCAGAACACCTTCTGTAGTGACAGTCATAGAGGAAATATGAGTATTCCCTGAAGAAGTAGCAGCATTTGTTTCCATTTCTACTTGTCACACTACCTGACGCTCGTAAGGATGAACCTGTACAACTATGGGTGTCGACATATCAGTGATTGGAGGGTTATACAGACCAAGAGCTTCCGCTTCAAGTTCAAAAATGATTGGCTCCTCTAGAATCAAATGTTCTCCTCTTGGAGATGAGTTGGGAATAGTTTCTTGTAACTTGGTCGCCTCAAAAGACCCTTTATGGTCGATTTTTCACCTTAGCGGTGGCGGGGGCGGCTCTAGATTAATCAGCGGCAGGCCAAGAAGCCTTCATGACCAGCGGAGCTCTGATCCTCCATTGTGTGAGAATATCAATGACACACTAGGGCTTTCTATTATCGTTTATAGAAAAAGAACACGCTAGAAAAGTATCCTATGAGATAAGACAAGAAGAACACTAGATATTTGGAAGAACAGTTACACCAGCCAACACTAGAGAAACTTATCGGTGCAAGTGCAACTAGAATACAGAAGCACCCTCCTGGTATACTCTGCAAAGCATGGCATGATGTCTACCCTAGGTACCATGGTATACCCCCGCAGTCACCTATGTAAGTCACTAAGATAAAGGCAACTAGGTTGCTAGCGCGCGAATAGTCACTAGACGGGTACATTCGACAATCGAGTGGACCACAACGAGCAAGGTATCAAGCCTGAAACCTATCAAGGGTATCAAAAGCAAGTGTTTTGGAAGACGACTAAGGACCTCAAACGGATTCGAGACCCACGAAGCTCCATGGCAAATGCGATCAATGGAATCCCAAGATAATCCCTCTATATGTGTTCCCCACTGCGCTTGGTCCGGCTTTGGAGGGGTTATCTACGCTACCTTTCTGCACGTGACCTCGTGTTTATCCCCTATGCTAGAGGGGGGTCCCTGATAACTTAAATGATTACTGGACTTTCAAGAACTCCCTATCTTAGACTCTTATGTTTGTTTTTGTAGCCTTGAAGAGTTTCCTCTCCAATCCTAAATCAAGGCTCTAGCCTAGACTAAATTGGTGAACCCTTCAAACACAAAGTCTAATAACTTTTAATTAGGCATTAATTTTAGTGGTTGTCTTAAGTAAAAAGGAATGAAAGTGAAACCAGTGATGTTCTTTAAGAGACAAAAGAGAAGAGCATAAGATGATACTAGAAAAAAAGGTACTTCTTTCTTCACAAATAAAGATTTGTCAATTGAAACTCTTTCACCAAACTTTTCGTAACTACTTTTCTCAAATCTTTGAAAAGAAAAACTCAAAACAATATTTCGCTCGACTACGAGCTACTTAATGTCCTAAGCATTCAAGTAAATAACTTAAGAAAACTTTATTTTTCCTTGGTAAACAAAGCAACTAACCTAAACAACTTTACCAAACAAAGTAATGAAAGTTTTTTTTTTTTATTGTTACTTTCTTCAAAACAAGAAATTTGAAAATGAATTCTTTTCCTTTCTTGCAAAGCAGAAAAGAGAAAAATGGCGACAAGACAGGGCCAAGAAATGGCTTCTGGCCCAATCGCAGATCGCAGGGATTCACTGACAACACCAAGCAGACAGATCAAAGAAGACTCACCAACTTGTCTAAAAACCCTATTACAGAAAACATAATAAATCTTTGATCAAAAGAAAGATAAACTGAAGTTAGACCTAGGCTACAGAATGTTATAACAAAGACCAATACTAGATCAAGAAAACCCCTGAGAAGTGTGACTCCTGACAGGGAAGAGGATGACTGCCTCTTATTTTTTACAAAAAATTTCTCAACAGGCACGCTACTGACACTTCAACAGCCAGTGTATGTATGTGGGTTGTCCAAGGGTAGGGTGTGTATGCACGCATGCAGGCCCACTACATATCGTGTACAGCTCTGTAAATCTTCAAAAAAATTAAAAAAAAACAGTCCAGCACAGGCAGGGAGTACTGGTATGGAAGACCAACATCCCTTGATGACACAGAAACTCAAAAAATAGTGAATGAACTGATTCAAAGAACCCAAAAATAAATATCCCCAAAGACCCTAGAGGCATCCCCAATACGATCACCAATTCCGCTATAGCGGGAAAACCCCTCTACAGACTACACAAAGGGTCTAAAGTGTAGGCAGAGCTAACCGTCTAAAGTCTCCTAATTTTTATCACTATCCCAACATTACCCCACAATCATACATAAAAGACAAGAGAGAGGGATCTGGTAGGCCTACCTTAAACTCTGCGTCCAGTGTCGATCCCTTTGCGCTTGGTTGTTTCCTAACTGCAAGTCTCCTCCCAAGGCTAACCTGCATTCATCAAAAGAAAAACAAGAAACTACAAGCATGCATTCTACATATGGATTAGTGGGTTAGACATCATAAACAAGAAATGTAAACAAATCATATAAGTTTAAGACGTCATTTGGCGAGACGAAAAAAGTACTTCTTTATATTAATCTCACAAAAGTCGCTTACAACATGAGATCGGCACTACTCCTCGAACTTCGTCCTAGGCTCCTCTTCACCATGCACCAACTGCTTCCATGTCTTCTTCTCCTCATCAGTTCTCTCTTAGGGAAATGGTAAGGGATTTACAATTGGGGCAAAGGGGGATTGATAAAATGGGCAGATTTTCTTTGCTCTAGTGATTCTCCTTGCAATGGGACCCCAACCCCTTCTTTTATAGGCCAAAAGGGACAGTAATGGTTGGGATGACTAGCTATGGGTAGTCAAACGGTTAAGTAATGACCCGGAAACTAGTATCCTATGAAAATTTCCACATTCTGCGATATTATGTGAGTGTACGCAGGTTGTAGTGGCTTAGCAAGCGTGTGTACGAGGGTAGTAATGGTGCATGGCGCGTACACCTTCAAAATGATGGTTTTTAGAAGAGTTTTTCAACAATGGCTTGGTAAAGATAGCAAGTTAGATGGCTTGATGCCAGTTATGCATGTCGGGTGCAATTTAGGGTTATAACAGCTCTTGCTTGTGTGGCCCCCACACTATCCTCGGTCTTCTCTTCCCCATTTGTGGTTGTCCACCTAGCCATCTTCTGTCTGTTGTCCCATTCCGAGCGCACCAATCACCTCATCAACAACCATGTCTTTTGTTAGACCTCTCGCAAGCATCCATCTCAGATGTAGATGGAAGAATACTGAGACCGCCATGTTCCATAGGTGCAGAGTTGATTTGGGTCTTCCCCGATCCCGATGAAGCAGTTATTGAGGTTGGTGGTGGTGGTTGAACATCGTTTCCACCATAAATGGAAAACCTAGAAAAGGACTATCATCCAATCAACTCATCTGCATGTTCATTTGGAAATATGATTGTGTATGACAGAGCTTGCTTCTAACAGGAAGTTGCATGCACAGTCTTCCAGGAAGAATGCAGACATAAAGCCTTCAATGCAAAGTCTCGAGCACGTCCCTGGGGTTTTTCTCTGAGTATAGAGGAGTCTTTCTCATTTTTTTGTTAGGGTCGATGGTAGAGTAAAGCTCATGTATTGTAAAGTCTTAATGAAGCTTCTGGTTTTCTGGCTATGTATCTATATTTGAGACTTCTTGTTTAATGGCAGTCAGCTTTCTTAGTCCCTCTTGTTTCCTTCTGATGCTGAAAGAGTTCATGATTGACTGATTTTCTTGAATTATTGTGACTGCATTATGATGGATGTTCGATTGTAATGTTGTTATAATTCCTTTCAGTTTCTTTATGATTTGAACTCAAGAAGATCTTGAGTTTAAGTTTTTCTTCTTTGGGCTGCTAGAAGACCCGATGTCCATGGCAGACCTCTACATCCTTCTCACCGAATTATTCCTTCTATTCACCCTCACTACAACCTACTGACTAAATTTAAACTAAGACCTCACCTGCTCGTGAATACCAGTCGATTTTTTTGAGTCGAGACAATATTTTCTTAATACTGCGCCCATTTGACCATTTTATAACCAATTAGTAACATAAAATTCTTATGGGTATCGGGCTTACCTCTGCCACAATCCAGAGGTGACTTATGGTGCTAACACACCCTACCACCCTGGTTTTTTTTGTTGCAACCAGATGGAAGCTACAACTCCATGTGTTCAAGCACCCACTTAAAACTCTGAGGATGACAGTCCTCCCTACCACCACCCTACCACCCTGAGATATAAATCTTTGCTTGCTAAAATTTAATACATTGATACAATATTTATCAATGGCTTACCAGTCTCATCATTGTTCTGCTACACTGCTATGCTCTGCCTTCATCAGTGTCTTCCTGCTCACATCTTCTTTCACTTTTTTTTCTTCTTCATTGTATGCTTTGTACGCCATGTTTGTTTTATGCGCTATGCCTCCCCTCTGCACTTTCACACATACACTTGGTTGCCTTCTACCTCTGTGAATAACTATCCAACTTGATTTACAAAAAGAAACAGCAACCTACCTCTGTCACGGCATTTTTCCTTTATGCCTTCTCTCATCATCTGTTACACTTCAAATCTCCAATGCCTGAGTCAAGAATATCAAACCGCTCAAGAACAATGATTCCAATTCCCCAGAACAATGATTCAGTTAGTGTAATTGAATCGTAACTAATCAAGAAACCACGAAGTGAAACATCAACCCTTCGATCAGATTTTGTTTAATCGGCACCGTTAGATTATACACATAGAGGCCTTTTGATTTTTTTCAATGCATAGCCATCGAAGTGGAGCCTAGTTGCACTAGCTCCTTCCTCAATATTTTGTTGATGTGACCTTGGGTGATGCTCTCATGTGACCAAGTGATTGCGGGCATGGCCAAAGGTGGTTTGAGGGAAATCCGCTTTTCACCCCGCAATTAACTACAAAGCTCCACGTATTCTTTCTCTAAAACCGTGGTTTTGATTGCAACCCGCCTTCAACATTTTAAAGTTCACGCACCTTCAATCCCCGCAATGAAATGGGACCATCGATCTCATGATATTGATGGTGCTCCTAAACTGACGGATCAGATCTAACCTTCTTGAATCAACGGTTGTGATCTATTTCATGATTCGGGCTCTGGGAGTTTCAAATCTCAAACCATGCTTTCCTCCATACGTCAATCTTCCATAGTTGACAATCCACTGATGTGTGTCCCTTTTCTCGATCAACGGTCGAGATCTACTTCGCTACTCTAGGCTTCGGTGATTTCAATTCTCAATATTCACGCTCTCCTAGAATGCTTTTAGTCAGAGTCCACAGATTCCTACCACGTGTCCTCCTCAAATCAATGGCTCTAGTCTGCTTCAGGACTTCGGCACTTTCTACCAAGACCAGATCAATGGCCCTTGGCACCCTTCTCGATCAACGGTCGAGATTCACTTCGGAGCTTTGATGCTTTCACTCTATGCTTTCCTCCGGAGTATTTTGTAACCGGAGTTCACGATCTGTTGACGTGTGTCCTCCTACAGATCGACAATCCTCAGCTCCTTCATCTCTTCTAGCTTCAGGGATTCCAAATCTCAACTTCGCTTCCTTCACTATCTCCCGGAGTGTTTTTCCCTGAACTACATATATTTCTGCCAAGCATCCTATTGGAAATCGACGGCCTGGATCTTCTTCAGCCCTCGGGTCTTCGACGTTCGGGACTTTGGGACTTTAGGCTAATCGCTACTCCATTTTCCTTTGGAGTGATCACCTTCTAAGTAAGTCATAAGTGGTGGAGACCGTTTTTTGTCGGTTAATACTTCCACTTACACTATCCTTCCACTGTAGTAGATTGATGGTTGAGAATGCTCCCAAAGTGATCTTCAGATCGGAAATTTCGTGTCCACTTCGGGACTTCAGCATTCGAGACTTCGGGACTTTGGGTAAGTGTTGGTGGTAAAAATCCTTAAGAAAAACTCCCGGAGTGACATAACTTACTTATTTCACTTGATGATGTGTCACAAGCCAAGTAGCTGCCACGTGTCACTCAGATTCATGATTTGCATGTACCTGAAATGTCAATTCAACTTGACACTTGTCATTGTATGATTTCTCCATGTGTCCTTGCTGATGTGGTCTGCCAACTTGGTATGCCACATGTCCTTGTAGATGTCGTCTTCTAATGTGGTTCTCTCTGATCTAACGATCATTTCATTTTCTCTAGATCCGATGGTTCTTATTCATTTCATATTTCGGGCTTTGGGTAATTCGACTTTCAAGTTGTCAATTCTCCTGAAGTGAGATTCACCAAACAATAACCTCCTTGCAAATTTTGACGTGAACCATTTTTTTGTCATTGATCATGTTCTTAAATCAATGGCTTGATCTATCTTTAGTGCTGCTCTTCTAGCTTATCCTGTCCTTCCAGTTAGAATGATCCAACGGTTTTCGGGTATTCGGTTGAAGGTCCTTTGGATCAGTGATCCAACGACCATTGTAGCTCTTCCTCTTGAGCTTTCTCACCTTCTACTCTACCTTCTGTTCTTGCCATCTATGACAAGCACACTCTTCCTGTAAACATGCCAACATAAACCACCCACTTATTCATCACTTAATCCATGAGCAACATGTGGAAGCCTTCTAGATGTCAAATCCTCGTCCCAATCCTGAGAGATGATCAGTTAATGAAGCGAGGGACTGGTAGTTGAAACCTAAACTCAATCCATAAATAGAAATAAATAAAGCTATGACCAAGGAGATAGAGTTGTCAACCCGAGGTACCACGATGGACGGTTTCTTCTTGCAAGGCCATATTGATCTGAGCTTGCGTCTGACAGGAGGAAACACACACAGTCTGACAGAAGGATGCACAAATGAAAAACCTTGGACACAGTGGCCACATCGCGCTCCTAGCAGTTGTCCCATGTTTCGGTTATATATAGATCAGTTCAAGATTTTTTTAAAGGGGGGTTCAGAGGCTAGAGAGTCGAGAGAGTTTTAGGAGCAGGGCTCTGTATTTATTAGTTTGTAAGCCTGAGGGAATGGATTGTAAATATTATGTTATTGAAGATTCCTTTGAGTTGTTGTGTCAAACTGTCTTCTTAGTTTACATGTTTTTCTATTTTTCTTGTCTGGATGTAGCATATTTGATCTATGGATTCCTCAGGCGACAGAGGATTTGTTGTCTTCTTTCCCATATTTCATCGTTTATCACTCAAACACTTGTTGTTTTCTTTGTGTCTCGATGGAGCATCTTTGATCTATGGATTCCTGAGGCAGTAGAGGATCTGTTTTCATCTTTCCCATGTTTCATCGTTTATCACTCAGACACATTCTTACTTCCTTCTCCTCATCACCACATAAATCCTTTGTCTGATAGACACTTTAAATGCCTTCATTATGTACGATACTTATGACTCCATATCCCAACGATCTAGGACTGATCTGTCGTAGCCTCTGTTATCTTTTTGTTTCTTTGTAGTCTTGTTGATCCACCTACTCAAACCATTTCAAATAATTTACATTTTGATGGGTACTAGGATTATCCTCTTGCAGTCTGAGGGTGACTCTCAGTGCTAACAAGTCACACATGGGTTTATGGATTCCACACTAACACTGATATGGATAGGATTAATTCCTTTGGTTCCTAACCTTGGAGATTTTTTCTTCCTTTCATATGTCATGTGCATGATTTCCCCAATCTTCTCCACATCCTGGAGATCCTCTACCTCTTCTTCATTACTTTCCAAGCCCTTCCTCGTGGCTATGGCTCTCTTCTTATTGTTCATCTTGTATTGGTAGGGTGCTCCATTGCGCGTTCTTCCAGCTATTGACATGATCTACTTGATCTGGTCTTCCTTCATCATGATTAGATCCAAGGCCTCCTCCTACTTTCCTTTATCCATCTCTTCCTCCATTTCTCCGTCTCTTGTCAGTGCTTCCCCCATGCACGTAGGGAAGTTTAGTTGGTTGATTCCATTGTCATTACACATTTGTTATACAGTAAAATATTGATGGAAGTATACAACAATCTAATATACCTACCTCTAGGTTCCTTCAGGAACTCTTGCTCTACTGCGTTGTAAGACTTCACAGTATCTAATGCAAATTCGGTGATAAATCTTGCAACAATGTTGTCTAACCAGAAATCTTGTGCATGTCAATTTATTATCAACTTGTTGTAACTGCGCGATCTCCACATAATTCCACTATGGTTGTCTGATCTGATTTGTAGGGTGGTTTTGTTTCAACCTTAATATCCACTCCTGCAACACATGCG
Source organism: Picea engelmannii (assembly GCA_009831015.1). NCBI lineage: Eukaryota > Viridiplantae > Streptophyta > Pinopsida > Pinales > Pinaceae > Picea > Picea engelmannii. The sequence continues at coordinate 179,603 of ML793436.1, read as the reverse complement.
GGAAATCACAGAAAAATACTTCATGCAAGTCGTTAAATACGTACTTGTCCAAATATTTTTGCGGTGTTAACTTCATGTTTCTATTATCTTTCTACGCAAATTCCAACTCCTTTGTTTTCACCCAACTCTCGATCTCCACCTGCATTGGGTTCCACGATCTAAACATCCCCTTTTATAATCACATTATTTTTAATGTTTCCTCCCCATATATGACATTCTTGTCACGATTCTTCAGCAGATCTCATTCACTCAATCCCATTCTGTTCCAACCGGCAAAATAACCATTTGTTGGTCTTAAACTATTCTTACTACCTTTATTGGGATGGCCCAGGTTCAGGTCTACCATGGTTTCCAACAAAACCCCTTTAAAACTATCAGCCCCTCTGGTAAACCATAAGGAAACTGTTGGAGTTACTTCACACACACCTAGGATTTATTTTTCCTAAGGTTATTCCTTGTTTATTATTCATAATTAGTCATTATCCAGTCTCCTATATTTTCGGGGAGAATATTCCACCTAGAGAATATTCTCTTTCAGTCGACACTTCAGTTTGACTAGTTGAGTTGAGTTTAGATGTTGCATTCGGATCATCACCATGCTAATTCGGCCTTGCCTTGGTATCATCACCAGAGTGGCACATTAGACTTGATTCCCTGAGTTAACTCCTCACTACTCTATGTTCAGTCAGTTAACTGAAGACTAGTTGACTAGTTAACTCAACTAGGTGGCAGTTCACTCCCGTAACTGCCTGAAAGACTAGAATAGGTGGAAATTCACTCCCGTAACTATTGGTGTGTGTCAATATCACTCTATACCACCACTATGGTGCATTGGTTCACCTCAAGTCAAACTCATTGAGATATACAGAGTATATCATGTGTAAATTATTCATTATTCACAGCGGTTAATGAGAATTATTTCATTATTTCTCTCCTTCTTCTTCATTATCCAATTCTCTCTCCAAATGTGTGTATCATTGTTTAGCTAGATCTATTATGTGTAGGTTCAACACATTTACATGGTATCAGAGCCGACGGACTGCTAAGCAAAAGCTACACCAAATTATTTTTGCAGGTACTGAAGATTGAAGAACGCATAAAAGATGGAATATATGTTTTACTCACCGATAATACTTCTCACGCCTCATAACTATTTGCAGTGGAAGACAAATATTCTACTTCTTCTCAGAAGTAGAGGTTTGTACCAAATAACCATGGCAATGGAAGTAGATCCTGATTCTGCCGATGAGAAAAATGATTTTTTCAATAGACAAGATATGGCCATAGGATGTATCCTCTATTTTATTTCCCCCAAAATTCTCCATCA
>ML793436.1:130999-167942 GCA_009831015.1 Picea engelmannii | reverse complement strand
CCATTCCAATCCCATCAATGTTGGATATCATTGACTATCATATACTATCTCAATAAATTCAAAGTTTTCCATGTTGTGCTCCCCATCTATGTTCACAGGTACTCTTATCAATCGCCCAATCAGGACTATCTTATGTGGATTCAAGAGCCTTAACTAAACAGGGGACCATACTAGCTCAGGTTCACCCATCATCTCCCATCTTTTCTTCGGTAGCACATTCACATCAAACCCTAAGTCAAAAATAACATTATCCACATAGTACTCTCCAATTTATGCATTGAACCTGAATTCACCATTGGTTCTCTTCCCGTGCAATACCTAGTTTACCATTCTTTGTGCAACAAGGGTGTCCCTTCATTTTTTCCAGTGACCAATCACGTTATATAACATACTTAGCACAATTATATCTTTCATTAGTTCTGCATCACTCCTTAAGAACTTTGTTAGTGTACTTACCTACGCACTTGAATTCTCTGGTATAGCTTGATCTTCTATATGAGGCAACGATAATGTTCATGCTCCCCCATTCGATCCAAGTATTTCCTTTCTTCCTATCTTATATGTCTTTTTCTCCTGTTGTGGAGTGAATGTTGGTATAGGCCCTGTTGAATTCCTTATCCACTGCTCTGTCTAGTTTCCTTGAGTTTCCATATCAACACATATTCTAGCTCCTCCACATGTAACGACTGCTATTTTTGGTCATTCATTGCATCTTTCAGCCAATATCATCTGCACATTTTGATTCAAAGTCTGATTTGGGTTTCCTCTAGCCTGTCATTTCACAACTAGTTGGGGACAGTCCTCTGTCGAGTAATCCAGTGCTCTGCAATATGTGCACATCATACACAGATTTTGGTAATAACAGGAGAAGTTTCCAAGTTGATTACAGTTGTAACAGATAATCGATCATTGTCCTCCTCTACCAAAAGTCCCTCTACCTCGACCTCTACCAAATTTTCATCTATTCCCTTGATTGAAACCTCTCTGAATATTATATTGTGCACCACCCCCTTCTGCGTCGATATTCTCTTCTTGAAATGTGTATGTATCCAATGTGCTCTCCCTTTGTAGGTCAAACACACGATATTCCTTCTCTTCATGCCCTGTCAACTTGCAAAAGTTGCAAAACAAGTTCTTTGGTGTACTTTTTGTTGGGTTTGTGTTATATTCTTTGCACGACTAGCTCTAGTGTATGTTACATTGTGTCAAGCGCACAATGGGGGCCACTGGGCCCCCCTTCGGGGGTTCGAGGGAAGTGCCCCAAAGAAAAACTTTTTGCCTCAGGAAATGTATCACATTTTTGCCTCATTTTTTGTGTCACCTCAATTTTCGTGTCCATTATTGGGTGATTTTCGACACATGGTTTTTTGTCGAGTTTTCTATTTTCAGTTAAGTAATTAGGATTGTTGACTAATCCAATTCATTGGGTTAGGGTTTTGGATGTCATTGGATGCTATATGTATATTGTATTGTAAACAATGTATCACTATGAATGAATATAGAATATCTTGGTTTTCCCGGTTTGGTTTTCCAGGGGAAAAATCTCTGTGTAATGTGTGTATTTTCCATTGTATATTTTCTAATATTTTATTCAAAATTTGTTTGCAGTAAAATATTGTAAAAGGTTAAAATCTACATTTGGTATCAGAGCTTTGTTGGCTTCAGGGGGACTCCTTTTTGGTCAAGGGTTTGGCTCGGGACTATGATAAGCCTTGTTACAGTGGGATATCTGTGGTATTGATTTTTCAGGTGAAAAGAAATGGTGAGCAGTTAAAAAATGGAGATTGAGAAGTTTAATGGGAAAATGTTTGAGCTGTGGAATCTCAAGGTGGAAGATTTGTTGGTGGATAGAGATCAGTGGATCACAGTGGATCCAGGTACTGCATCTACATGAACTTTAGTAGATGACTAGAAAAAGTTGGATCGGAAAGCGAAAAGCACAATCCGACTATGTCTCTCAGATTCAGTATTACTTAATGTGTTAGAGGAAGATACAACCAAAGATTTATGGGATAAGTTGGGCAAGTTGTATGAGTCTAAGTCCCTAGTAAATAAACTATTCCTGAGAAATAATTTGTATAACCTGAGGATGAGATATGAAGACTCGAAGGCAGAGAATTTGAAGGCCTTCAATATTGTGGTAAGTCAGTCAGTATTTGTTGAGATTAAAATTTCAAATGAAGATAAGTGCATCAATTTATTGTTCTATTTACTAGACTAGTGGGATAGTCTAGTTGTGGCTATAGGTAGTAATACAACTGCCTTGAAGTTTGATGAAGTGGTCGCATCCTTGTTGTCGGACGAGATGAGACAAAAGAACATGGAACGTCAGAGCACAGATGCATTATTTGTAAGAGGACACTCCTAGGAAATAAATAGATCTAAGTCCTCAAGTGGGAGATCTAAGTATAAGGGAATATCTAAGTCTCCCAGAAATTTTGTTAAGGTATGTTGGAGATGTGGAAAATAAGGGAACTACAATAAGCAGTGTAGATCCAAAGTTGAGAAAAATAAGGGATCTGAAGAACCTCCTTCTACAAAAGAAAATACCTCCAAGGAAGAATGAGGGGATGTGTACTTGTCTTCTTCAAGCACACATGTATATCATGAGGCATGGTTGGTTGAATTGGGTGCATCCTTTCATATGAATCCCCACGAGGAGTGGTTGTGTGAATATGGAAAGTATGATGGAGGTAATTTTTTCCTAGGTGATGACTCGAAAACTAGAATCATAGGTCGAGGAAAATTCAAGTTGAGGCTCATAGATGGAAGGATTAGAACACTACCTAGTGTTATGCACATCCCACAATTGGCCAGAAATTTTTTTTTTGTAAGAAAAATGGACGATGTAGGGGTAAAAACAATATTTGAAAAGGAAACCTACAGGATGGTTCGAGAAGAAATAGTGTTGTTGAAGGGAGTTTGGTTTGGAACTTTGTATAAGTTGCAAGGAAGCACTATTAGTGATGTGTGTAATAGTTCCATTATTCCTAATATTGGAGTTGAAGAAGAAAGAACTCCTACAGTCTCTGGAGAAAAGGTTATGGTGTGGCATCAAATACTAGGGCATATCAGAGAGAAGGGTCTTCGACTACTACACGGTAAAGGTATGGTTGAAGGTATGTCTAACTACTCTCTAGATTTTTATTTATGTGAACATTGTGTATATGGGAAGAAAAATTGGGTAAGATTAACCTCTGGTGCAATGGGGTAAGAAGGAATTTTATAGCTAGTTCACAATGATGTGTTTGGACCTGTGTCAGTTCTATCATTGGGAAAATATCTGTACTATGTCTCATTTATAGATGACTTCTCGAGGAATACTTGGATATATTTCCTTAGGAACAAATATGAAGTATTTGACAGGTTCAAATAGTTAAAGGCTCTTGTTTAGAATCAAACAGAGAAAATAATTAAGGTTTTGAGGACAGATAATGGAAGAGAGTTCTATGGGAATGAATTTGAAGAATTTTGTAAGAAGTATGGTATACAAAGGAAAAAGAATATTCCATATACACCTCAAAAGAATGGAGTTGCAGAAAGGATGAACAGGACTCCAATGGAAAAATAAAGGTGCATTCTCAGTGGTGTCAAGTTAGGGAAAGAATTCTAGGCAGAGGCAGTGGGTACTACATATTACCTGGTCAATAGATCGCCCTCATCAGTGATGTATGACAATAATCCACAAGAGGTATGGACTGGTAAGAAACCTTCTCTCAAACATCTCAAGGTATTTGGCTGTGAGGCCTATGTTCATGTTCCAAAGGAAAATAGGAGTAATCTAGATAAGAAGGTTGAAAAGTGTATCTTTATTGGGTATAAAGATGGTCTCAAAGGTTATAATCTTTGGAACCCATAAACTAAGAAGGTTGTGTGTAGTTGAGTTGTGGTATTTAGAGAGATGAAGGATGTTTTTAAACAAGAAGTCCTACCAAGTAAGAAATAACCAAATAAAATAGAGTTTCATTTAAAGGATGATGAATCAGACTCTAAAAAAGAACATGAATCAAAAGAAGAATATCCTCATACTCTATTTTAACCTATTTGGAGGAGAAATCAGTTGGATGAGAAAAAGACAATCTATAGTGGCACTCTCAACTACAGAAGTTGAATACATGGAAGCCACCCATGCAAGCAAGGAAGCAGTATGGTTACAGAGATTGTGTTTGGGTATTGGGTTGGTACAGCAAGTTGTAAGGATATATTGTGACAATCAGAGTGCAATTTTTATGGCGAAGAACTCGGCTTATCATTCAAATACAAAGCATATTAATATTCAATATCACTTTGTGAGAGACATGGTTGAAGAAAAGAAAGTGTTGTTGATGAAGGTGGACACTTTGAAGAATTTTGTAGATTCATTAAATAATTTTGTGAGCACTAAGAAGTTATCTTGGTGTAGAGGATCGATGGGAATTGTTTCGTTGGATTGTTGACTATGTAACCCTGTAACCCCCTATATGAAAAGAAAACAACAAGTGGGAGAATGTTGGGTATGTGTTATATTCTTTTCATGACTAGCTCTAGTGTCTGATACGTTGGATCGGGTGGATAGGGGGGTTTGAGGGGGGGGTGCTAGGCCCCCCCTTCGGGGGTTCTGGGGAAGTGCCCCTGAGAAAAAAAAAATCCTCAGGAAACATGTCATATTTTTTACCTCGTTTTTCATGTCGCCTCGATTTTTGTGTCCATTGTTGGGCAGTTTTTCAGCACATGGTTTTTTGTCAATGGTTTTATATTTTTTATTAAGGAATTAGGGTTGTTGACTAATCCAGGTCATTGGGTTAGGGTTTTGGATATCATTGTCTCCTATATGTATATTTTATTGTAAACAATGTATCACTATGAATGAATATAGAATATATTGGTTTTCCTGGTTTGGGTTTCCAGGAGAAAAATGTTTGTGTAATGTGTGTATTTGTCATTGTATCGTTTATGTTCTTTTATTGAAAAATTGTTTGCAGTAAAATATTGTACAGGATTAAAATCTACACTCTGATACTTCTATAGTAATGGACACTCTATGGGGTGATGGCCCCATTTCTTACATATCTTGTAGTATCTCCCTCGTGGTAGTGGATTTGACACTCCAGTTGTTAAATAATGCGTGAATGTTGGGAATCCATCCTTGTGATGGCCCTCCATCCTGCATTTGGTACACCATACATTTTCTCATTTCTAACTTCCTTTGGTAAGCTCGGCTAGCTGAATTTTCAATGCATCCAACTATGTATGAACATGTGCCACTCCTCCTATATCTCTTATCGGAGATACCTCTAGTTTCATTGCAATCTCAAGTGCCTCAGGTTGTGATGTAACCTTCTATTGAATCAGGGACCTTTGAATGTGTGGTAGAAGTCCATCAATAAACCACTCTTGATGTTGTTGATATGGAACTTGGAAATTCAATCTCCTCATTACATCCTTAGCACGTTGATTGAAACCCATACAGACTATGTTTGTACATGTTTGATCTCTTTTAGGTCGGTGATGTACTGTGACTTTGAATTTGGATTTTTGAAATCTTTTAATAGCGCTTGCTTTATCTCTACCAAGGTCATGTACTATCCTGTATGTATAATGCTCTGTAACTTCATATACCATACTAGTGCACAGCCTCTAAATGTTGTTGCTAACTACACAATTGTTACGGCATCATCATGTATGTTTTTAGTGGCCCAAACTGTTTCTCACACAAACAAGTGTTGTTATGGATCCTCTGACCCCACTCCCTTGAATTCAAGAATTATAAGAGTATTATCTACTCCCACCATTCTGGATTGTGTAGTCCCTCCTCTTAGTGATGTTGGTGGACTCGGATTCTGACTTTGACTATGCACACTGCTCCCACTATTATGACTTCTACTACTATGTACTCCTCGAATAACGATGATGGATTTTGACAAGTCTTCAAATGTTATCTCTAATTTTGGTGATGCACATGGGGTCATGGATTGTTGGCAGCAGGGCGAAGTGGGAAAGAAAGCGTGCACAAAGAAGAATGACAACTGGAAGAGAAATCGTGGGAAAGAAAGCATGCAAGAGGAAAGTGACAACTGGAAAGAAGCACAACATGTGTGCATGCAAGGAGGAGGTGACAGCTGGAGGGAAGAAAATCACACATGCAGAGAAGGAATACCTAACAGCAGTAAGGTTAGGGTTTTTGTAAGGTTTTGTGTAAATGGCTGAAGAGCCCGATAGATATCAATATAGATACGGAGGTATCATAAAAGAGTCCGGTTAGGTTCAGTTCGTTGCCTATGAAGGTTCGATTATTTTTGTGTAAAGTTTTTTATTAGAGAACCACTTTTGTAAAGTGATTGATCTAGAGAGGAGGAGAGAAGGTAGATCTTGAGGATTAGATAGCAGGCCGAGGAGCCTGGTGCGGTCTATTTCGCCTCATAGAGATCTTACCCATTCGAGGAGAATTGTAATCACACGGCGCGAGATTGCAGAACTACCATAATAAGAGAGCCAAGAGCCAAATATTTGTGGATGTAGCCCAGGAGGGGGTGAACCACGGTAATACCTATGTAATGTGATGAATGCATGCATATCTTTGTTATACTTTTATTAGGTAAGCATTGTGTGTAATGAATGAATGTGTTATTATATTGCTTGGTTAATTGTTGTTGGGATATAACCAAAAGATACCACGGAGATCAAAATATAACGGTAATAACAGCAGTTTGTAACACAAGTTAGAATAAAGGGCTCAGAATACAAATCCCTTATCTCATACTCAATACTAGGCTGTAAACACCTGAGTCTTACAGCCACCCATTAAAGATATCTCAAGTGAGACTGCGCAGTGCATTTTGTGTACTGCATTGCCTTCTGGTTTACCAGAGGGGCCAATAGTTTTAGGCTTTGTTGGTATCCTGAAAGATATGAACCCTGGGTCAACAATGTAGGTAGTAGGGAAGATTAGTTCATGTAAATCCAACAAATGGTTTCATTGTCGTGTTAAGAGGAATAAGAAAGGACTGAGTAGATGACATAGAATGTATAAGAAAAGAATGAGTGAAACCAAAAAACCATTGAGCCACTAGAAGGGAATGTTGAGACTGTGGAACCCCACGAAAGCAGAAATCAAAGGCTAGTTGAGAACTAAAGAGATAGAGTTTTCCCAGAAAGACAATAGAAACCCTAGCATCACACCTCATAAATATTTGGATAAATATGTTTTTACGGATTTACACGAATTCTTTTTCTGTGATTTTCCCCACCTACTATGGGAGTGGATACTACGGTTGAAAGATAACCACGCGACAAACTGGATTCAACATCTAGATTGGACCCCAGTACAGGTTGAGCAATTACAGTAGGTGAACAACAAATTCACCGGTACAGTCGACTTTTGGATTGACAGTATTGTGGCAGGCTTCATCACAGAGTTTGTAGTCGACATAGCGAAGTCATGCAGCGCAGCAGAGCACGAATTTCTACGCAGACCCCATGGAAGGTACATTCGATCACTGTATAATTCTATCAAAATACTGCTATATAAAAAAGGGTTAATGACAATAGAATCAGATAGCTAGAATTCCCTGCATGCATGGGGGAAGGGGGGAAACACTGACAGAGATAGGATAGATGGACGAAGGTGAGGTTAAAGGCAAGAAGGAGGAGGAATTCTTGGACCCGATCTTGATGGATGACAACCATATTAAGTGGATCTTGGCGTCACCTGAAACAACGTGTAGCGAAGTACCCTACCAATATAAGGTGAATACTAAGAAGAGAGTTGTATCCATGAGGGAGGGCTTGGTAAGTGATGAGGAAGAGGTAGAGGATCTCCGAGCTATGGAGAAGATTGAGGAAATCCTGTGTGCAACCTATGAGCAGAAAACAAGAGGCCCAAGAACGGGAGGAGAAGATAGCCATCATTTCCATATTAATGTCAGTGTGGAACCCATAAACCCATGTGTGACCAATACACCAAAGAGAACACCATTGTTTAGACAACCGAATTTTGGAGGAAGTTCGACAGCAAGAAGTACATCTACCGCAGGACCAACAAATGGAAGAACTAGTTCAAGTAGTACTAGTCAAGTATCTACACCGCGCGGCGGAGGTACCAGTTCAGTATTTAGAATGGAAGGACATGATCCCACTATCAAATTACCGTAATTTCAAGGAGAAGCAGTCGAATACCCTGAGAAGCACTTGTTCATTTGTACAAAGATCTGGGAGGCAAAATAGGTCACTAATGAAGATACCAAACTTGTGCAGCTAGTGATCACGCTAAGAGACCGCACACTAGACTGGTACATAAGTCTAGACACAAATAGTGCCCCTGGGACGATGAGGAAACTGGAAGACATTAAGAAGATACTGATTAACAAGTTCCAGAAGCTGAGCTCAAAGGATCAGTACATGAACGAGATGATCGAAATAAGACAGAAACCAGGAGAATCTGTATGGGATATTGGCCAGAGATTCAAGAAACTGAAGGGGAAGTTGAAGTACCTTATGACCAAAATGCAGCACCAACACCTGTTTGTCAACTCCCTACTCCCACACCTAAAATATCCCTTACAATAGCAGAAGTTTCAGATGGAGGCCGAGGCTCTACAAGCATCCTTGCAACTGGAAGAGAACCAGTACTAGTAGATGGACCCAGCTATTGAAGAATTGAAGGAGGATCTAAAGAACCTAACATTTCAGTTGAACTAGAATAATTACAAGGACAAACGAGAAGTTGTTTGGTGCACCACATGTCGGATGGAAGGACACCACAAGAACGAATGTCCAACATTCGCGCAGTATATGGAAATAGGCATGCCAAACCCACTACCATAGGGAGGATTATGGTGTGAAATATGCAAGAAAATGGGTCACGGCCCTTATCACTGCACAATGATGCAGAAGTACCAGACAGTTCCAAAGAATTCTTATTTCACCTTTTGTAAGTTAGTGGGCTACGACGACAAATATTGCAGAACTATGGAGTTGATGTGGGAAAGAACATTAGACGCATACAAAGTATAGGTTGAAACAATGACTGGGCAAGCAGCGCCACAATTCAGTCAAGCCTCAGCTCCATACAACACTGCGCAGCAACGGTACAATATTGCGCAACAACCATACAATACTGCATAGTCGCATTAGAACCCGATGCAACCCCAGTATAATACTGTGCAGTATAATCAGGAACCATAGTAAAACACATCAAGAGGGGACCGAGCAGGCTATCAAGGAGGAGGATGAGCCAGAGGAGGTTTCGGACGTGGTAGAGGACCAGCCACATGTCACAATTGTCAGAAATCGGGACATTACACACGGGAATGCCCACTACTACCAGCGACTTGTATGTATTGTCGCACATCGGATCACAAGACAGAGGAATGTCCGAAACTATTAGTAAATATCCAGGAAAAGAGGAACCAGAACAATCAAAATGTTCAATGGATTTCAGCCGAAGCAAGGGAGGATGGGAAGAACATCAATATAGTCACCCGTGGAGGAATGAAGACAGGAAACAACGCAGTCTGACAGGAATCTGCACAGAACCAATGGGTAAAGAAGAACATCAAACCAAGAAAGAAGTTTGACGTGCCCAAAGAAAAGGAGACTTTTAAGGAAGCCAGACAAGAATTTCAAAAGGTGGAAACAACGTCGACTTCCACTATGCAACCAGTCCATGAAGCCCCAAAATATGAAATGTCGCTATAATTGAATCATACCAACGAAATTCCACCCAAGGGACAAGTAAGTACTATCAAAGACTTTTTTCAATCATGCATTAAAATGTTAAGTGATCCTTCATCTGTGAAAATATTGCAAAACATCCTAGAGAAATGTAGCAGCGAGACGGAACAAAAGCTAGAACCAAAAATTGTCAATCATCTACACACAAGAAGAAGAACAAGTAGGGAATTTAGGTTGAATGCTAACATCAGGGATTTCAATATGGGAGACATCATACTGGACCTAGGATCCGAAGTGAATGTGCTACATAAGAAAACATGGCAATGCATGGGAGAGCCAACATTGGGATACTCAAATGTCCAACTAAAACTAGCAAACCAACATAGGGTCCTACCAATAGGGAGACTGAAAGGAGTAATAGTAGATCTTGATGGAGTGTGCACTAAAGCATACTTTGAAGTCATCGAAATAGTAGATGGCACAACACCATATCTGCCACTACTCGGTCTGGATTAGACGTTTGACAACCAGTCCATAATCAACTTGAAGAAAAGAAAAATGGCATTTGAATCTGGATATTACAAGGTCATAGCACCACTAGATCCATCAGAAGGGGAGAGGTTCGTAGAACCCACTTGCCTAGATTTAGAGGAAATTGGCCAGTTGTATAGAAAAACTGTGCGCAAGGAGGATTACGTAAAACCAACTGCACAACATTATGGGGTCCTTAGTTGGCACAACATTACTTCGTGCGCAACATATTCAAACACAAGGCTAGAAAAATGGCAGCAGAGACTACATGAAGTATCCACGAGAAGACGTGCAAGAATAGACCACGCAGTACGATGGATAGGTATAGAAATCAAAGAACCACCCAGTTTCCATGGACTAAATGATTTGGAAACATTCTTAACACAATATGAAGACAAAGTATTAGAGAACCAGAGGCTACTAGCACTAGACTTAGCACTCAAGGCCACACCCGCAATAAGGTGGGGCGCACACAAGGAGACTATCACAAACTGGTACCAATGTAAGCGGTTACTGCGCAGAATAGACAAACAGCAAACAACAAAGATATGAAGGACTAGGGACACCAGCGAAACACTTGGAGGAGTGAAAAACACTCTGGAAAATGACACCACCAGAGGAATCGCCTCACCATTTCATTCACACATTAGAGGGCATACCATCAAACTGGTATACAGATCAGTAACTACGCAAAGGAACTACAACATGGATGACATTGCAACAGAACTTTACCGTCACTTTCTCATTCGAGCATGAGAACCACAACATAGATGCAGCCCTGAAACGGATCAGAGGAGTCATATTCATTGAAGATCTGGAAATAGAACTTATTACCGAAGAGCAGTAGTGAAATAAGCAAACAGTCAAGGAACTATTTTCATGTTACCATGTACAGGAGGAAGCACCAGACAAAGATGACCCGCGTGACATTCAGATTGAAGAATTAGAAGGCCAAAAATATGTGAAGGTACCACCCATAGAATACGGAGTTATTTCCGCACCAATAAAGGTAAAGAAAGTTAACATTAGAACAGCTGAACATCCCAAAATGGCCATCATTGGAGACTATTGGGATGAGCCAAGAGTAGAAATCATCACAGAGTTGTTACGTGAGTATAGCAACTTGTTTCCTACAACATTTACAGAGATGGAGGGCATAGCAGGAGAACTGGGAGAGATGAAGATACCTCTCAGACCTAAAGCGATACCAATTAGACAACGACCATATAGACTGAACCCCATATATAAAAATAAATTTAATGAGGAGATTGACTGGATGCTCGAAGACGGCATAATCGAACCAGTCGAGGAATCAGAATGGATAAGCCCGATGGTTGTACAGGACAAGAAACAAGGAAGAGGGATTAGGATATGCATCGACTTGAGGAAGTTGAATGATGCATGCCTCCACGACCCATTCCCTACACCGTTCATGGATGAAGTGTTAGAGAATGTGGGGGGACACAAAGCTTACTCTTCACTGATGGATTCTCGGGCTACCATCAGATCAAGATAGCATAGGAGGACAGATACAAGACCACATTTGTGATGGACTGGGGATCTTACCAATATACAATCATTCCATTTGGGCTGAAGAATGCACCAACAATATTCTCCGGAGTGGTCATCACAGCATTTAAAGAATTCATCCATCAGTTCCTCAAAGTATACCTGGATGACTAGACAGTCTATAGTTTGCTAAAAAACCATGTGGAATTCTTACGCTTAATGCTAGAACTATGCAGAGAGTGTCAGATATCACTAAACATAAATAAATGTATATTTGGAACACCGTTTGGGATACTATTGGGCCATATAGTATGCAAACAAGGGCTATTGGTCAATCCGGCAAAGATCTCATTCATCGTTAATTTACTAGCACCAAAAACAGTCTGTCAGCTATGAGCGACATTAGGACACATAGGATACTACAAGAAATTCATCAAAGGAAATGCACAGATCACAACACCAATGGAAAAAATTCTAAGAAAGGACACAAAGTACCAATGGAACGATGAGTGTCAACACGATCTAGATACTCTGAAAGAAAATATGGTCACTGCACCGATATTAGTATTTCCAGACTGGGGAAATACATTCCATGTACATGTATATGCATCAACGATAGCACTTGGAGCTATCTTAGCGCAACCAGGAGTAGGAGACTTGGATCACTCAATAGTGTTTGCAAGCACAAAACTATTAGACTCAGAACATAATTATAACACAACGGAAAGATAAGGCCTAGCTATGGTTTACACACTACCGAAGTTCAGACACTACCTATTGGGAAAAAATTTTAAGATGTTTACAGATCACTCAGCCCTAAAATACCTAGTCAACAAGCCAGTGTTGGGGGGCATAATCTATCAATGGTTACTATTATTTCAAGAATTTGACTTCGAAGTAATAGTTAAACCAGGAAAACTGAATGCAGGACCTGACCACCTATCACGGGTCACAAATGGAGAAGAACCCACGAACTTAGAAGACAACTTTCTGGATGCCCAATTATTCTCAGTATAGATTGTTGATGACTACTTCATAGAGATCATCTAGTACTTGAGCACAGGTACCACACCGCAAGAATATACCACTGCGCAGAAGAAGAACTTGGTAGTTCGCACAGTCGACTATCAATTGATCGCAGGACATCTATATAAAATGGGCGCATATAGTATTTTATGAAGGTAAATGTTAGATCATGATCGACCAAGAATTTTAGTAGAAGCCCATGAGGGATTGGCAGGAGGACACTATGCAAGAAAAGCTACTACGCAAAAGGTACTCTGCACAGGATTATGGTGGCCAACGATTCACAGAGACTCGAAAGATTACTGTCATGGATGCAATGTTTGTCAAAGGGTAGGCAAACCCAACAGAAGGGACGAGATGTCATTATGACCGCAAGTGACATTATAGGCATTTGATAAATGGGAAATGGACTTTGTGGGACCAATTAACCCACCATACAAAACAACATGGGCAAGATACATCATCACCACGATGGAATATCTAACAAGATGGGCGGAAGTCACACCAGTAAAAGACTGCAGCGCAGAGACAGCTGCACACTTCTTATTTGAACAAGTAATTACTAGGTTTGGGTGCCCAAGAGTGTTGATGAGTGACCAAGGCACACATTTCATAAATAGCACCATCTATGTGATGCTCAAGGAGTTTGAACTTCACCACTAGAAAATCACACCGTATCATCCACAGGCGAATGGTGCAATAGAAACCTTTAACAAAATTCTAGAGAATGCACTGACAAAGATCTGCAACGTCAACAAAGACGACTGGGACCTCAAATTACCAACAGTATTATGGGCATATAGGACGACATGCAAGAAATTGACAGGGCACACACCATTCAAACTTGTTTACAGCCAAGAAGTGGTAGTGCCAATAGAATTTTTAGTACCCAGCTTACATGTAGCAGCTATCACACAAATGATAGAAAGTGGCACAATACAGGAAAGACTGAACCAACTGTTAGCAATGGAGGAAGACCAAATCCTGGTAGGATTCCATCAACAAGTGCAAAAGGCCAGATACAAATCATGGCACAATCGACACATTAAGAAGAAAACTTTCAAGGAAGGAGATATAGTATTTCTCTATGATAGAAAATCATTTTAGCACCTAGGAAAGATGAGAATGCATTGGTTAGGACCATACGAGGTCAAATCTGTAACAGACGGTCGAGATGTACAGTTAAGAGATTTAGCCGATGTAGACCTGAGAGGAATGATCAATGGGAGCTGACTGAAGTTGTATAAGGACATTCGACCACCCACCGTGCAGTAAAAAAAAAAACAGAGATGAAAAAGCCATAGGATGCTCAAAACATGAATGTAGTAAAGGAAAGAACAACAGTTACATGCCAAAGAAAAATGAGCGGGAAACGAAAAGTTGGAAAAAGAAGAATGATAGGACAACACTAAGCGGAATTAAGGCATGGTAAGGACTGATGGAACATCACATTAAACACGCCAACTAGATATGGAAAATTAAGCGTAATGGCAAGTATGAAACTGTCACAGATGCATTGAACCCACAGTTATGTTGCATTAATCGCATCATGGAGGAAGCATCCTCGATAAGCTTCAGGACAAGCCCATACAACACGCAAGCACGGAAGCAACTTGCCTATTTGCGAAAGGAGAATAGAGAGAGAGAAACAACAGCTCAAACGAACAGAGAAAGACCATAGAGCTCACTGCAATCCTTCAAATATAGAAAATGTTTGACACTCACCACTATGGCACCACTGAAATCTGTTGAACCAGGCTAGACAGCTAGACCGACCAGATTTCAAACTAGGTCACAAGGGCCACTGGAAGAAAATGAGCAGTAGCAGCCGGAGATCATCGATATCGATGATATCCCATCCCCAAAGATACCATAGGTGAACTCTACACCGATATTGGAAGAGATTGAGCAGCCACAAGCAGAGGACCTGAAAAAGGACATGCCAGCAGTGGCGCAAGAACCTCAGAATAAAGAAGTAGAAACCCAACAAGAAGTGCAACTAGAAAGCACTGAACCAACCGCGGAAGGTAACTAAACGACATAGAATCAAGGATCAGAAGGGAATCCATATGCGTCATAGGTACCCAGCCTAGGTCAACCAATAGAAGAGACCACGGAAACTACCTCGTCTTGGCCAGAATGAATTACAGGGAAGCAACCAGGAGTTGTTGGAACCTCGTACCAAACACCACACTAGGAAGATAGAGTTATGATATCGAGTTCACCTCGCAAGAAACTGGCAGCATAAATTGTGCTACCACGCATAGCAGAGGGAGTACAGGTAGAGTCACAGCTACTAGGTCATGTCGAGAAGCTCAAGTATTCCGACCATGACGTATCAGACGAAACCAAGTACCCGAAACTTGCACCGAGGGTTTTTATGCAGAACATAGTGGTAAACCAACTTGGAGAAACGATCAGCTAGCCACATCAGTGGGCAGTTGGACTGGATAGAATAGGCATTTTAGGGTTGATGAAACTTCCGCATTTTGGCAGAGGCCAATACGCAAAAGCTCACTTAATCCAAAAATTGTTAGTAACCCAATAGGGTAGAATAAGTACTTGCACAAGTAGAAGCAGCTAGAACAAAGATGGCACAGACACGGGAAGAATGTGCAGGATTACTGAGCGATGAACTGGCAGTTCATGTAGTGGATACCATTAAGGAGAAGACCACACAGGCACTAAAAAAAGTAGCAGAGATGAGAGAAAAGTTCCAGACGATCACCGAGAAGATCGAGGCAGCTCATAAGGATTAGGTGACTCAGGACGAGTCACATGTCAGTGTTGGGGGCCTATTGGCAGCAGGCTGAAGTGGGAAAGAAAGCATGCACAAAAAAGAATGACAACTGGAAGAGAAATCATGGGAAAGAAAGCGTGCAAGAGGAAAGTGACAACTGGCAAGAAGCACAACACCCGTGCATGCAAGGAGGAGGCGACAGCTGGAGAGAAGAAAAGCACGCATGCAGAGAAGGAAGACCTAACGACGGTAGGGTTAGGGTTTTTGTAAGGTTTTGTGTAAATGGTTGAAGAGCCTGATAGATATAAATATAGATACAGAGGTATCATAAAAGAGTTCAGTTAGGTTCAGTTCATTTCCTATGAAGGTTCAATTATTTTTGTGTAATATTTTTTATTAGAGAACCACTTTTGTAAAGCGATTGAGCTAGAGAAGAGGAGAGATGGTAGATCTTGACGATTAGATCGCAGGTCGAGGAGCCTGGTGCGGTCTAGTTCTCCTCATAGAGATCTTACCCATTCAAGGAGAATTGTAAGCACACAGCACGAGATTGTAGAACTACCATAATAAGAGAGCCAAGATCCAAATATTTGTGGACGTAGCCCAGGAGGGGGTGAACCACAGTAATACCTATGTAATGTGATGAATGCATGCATATATCTGTTATACTTTTATTAGTTAAACGATGTGTGTAATGAATGAATGCGTTATTATATTGCTTGGTTAATTGTTGTTGGGATATAACCAAAAGATACCACAGAGATCAAAATATAATAGGAATAACAGTAGTTTGTAACACAAGTTAGAATAAAGGGATCAGAATACAAATCCCATATCTCATACTCAATCCTAGGTTGTAACACCTGAGTCTTACAACCACCCATTAAAGTTATCTCGGGTGAGACTGCACAGTGCATTATGTGTACTGTGTTGCCTTACCAGAGGGGTCGATAGTTTTAGGCTTTGTTGGTATTCTGAAAGATATGAACCCTGGGTCAACAACATAGGTAGTAGGGAAGAGTAGTTCATGTAAAGACAACATGGATTCAACATAGGATCATGTCTGAGTAGGACTTACTAGCTCTTCTATTACTGGACTGAACTGAAACCCCTCTTCTTCTCCTCCTATATATGGTATCTCTGGGATTCAAACTAATGCACGTGGTTCTCTTTCCTTTGGCTCATTTTGTTGCTCTTCTCTCCCAGCCCTAGTCTTTTTCCTCTTGTACCTTCTTCCTCCATGCAAATCTGCAAAATCGTACTCTTCCTCTGGTATGTTTCCTTCTTGCATCCTCGGTCCCGTCCTTCCTTTTTCATTGCTTCCTTCTCTCATGTGATCCCCCTATCATCCTCTCACTCCCCCTATGTGCGCAAATCCCTTTTAGTTGTCGGACTTCATTATCATCACATGGTTTTCACATAACAACATTTTTATCCACGTATTCAATGATTTCAAGAACCTCCCTCACGGACCTTTGAAAAAATCTCTTTCTGCAATATTGTGTGATTGAATGCAATTTGTTGCAAATTCTGTAACATGACCCCCTAGTATACTATCTAAGAAAAAACCAATTGCTTGATTAGTTGAGTTACTTACCGAATTTAGTTGTATTACCAATTTAGGAGTCCAATTCTTTCGTGCTACAACATTAAACCTTCATGTCTTCTCTACCAACCTCTCTAGCCACTCGATCAAATTTTTTGGAAATTCTCCAAAGAAAATTTCATGCGGATCCATGAACACATACTGTTGTAGCCATTCCTTGTCACTCATTCAAGGGTTCATGTTCTCTTGCTGCACATATTCCTGTTATTTTCATTCTAAATAGTCTGTGATCTCCTTCTTAGTCAACCTCCAAAACATTCCCTTAATCGTAATTTCTCGGTCTTAGCAACATAACCATTTGTTGGCTCTAATGATCTATGCACGGGTTATAAGACCCAAGGTTCAGTTTAACTATGACCAACAAACCCACAAGACACTGGCCCTTTCGGCATCACCTACTTGCGCAGATGAAGTCTCACTCGAGGTATCTATTGGGACTGCAAGAACCAGGCTTCTATAGTAGTAAGGGAAAGGGAGGTGGATACCCGGGTCATGGTTCCTTATTTGCGCTTATGTATGTTTTTTATTATTATAGATATTATCACAGTCATTCATGAATATTGCACCATAATCAATCCACAAACTAGATCTAGTCTACAAAGTATAGCAACATCATTCATAAATTCACATAGACAAGTAAAGAACAAAAGACACAAGATTATCTCTAAACTCTTTCTTTTTTCATCTTTCATATTATCGGTTGACTATTACATTCACGACTCTTGCATAATCTTCAACATCATCACTCAGTCTCTCTCTATCTCCCAATGCGTTACATATTTGTACCCAAAATCTAGGGCTTAAATCCCTATTTTATCTATCCCAAAAATAGCCCATTACAATGCATGGCATGGCCAGCTTCAATTAACTAGTTGTTTTCTTTCTCCATCTTTTCTCTCTTTATGCAGCGTTTATGTTGTTCTTATATTTCTAGAATGTCGCACTCTCATCCTTCGTTCTTTATTATCTCACTCGCTTGATTTTATTCTTTTGTTTGTGTGTTTTATTCCTCCTGAACGCTTATGTTCTTTTGTGTACTTTCATCCTTTTGCGCGCTTTTTGTATTCGGCGCCTTTTCTTCCTTCTGTGCATTTTCTTTATACTTAGTTTATTCTACTAAATTGCATCCAAAACTACGTTTCCAACAGGGATCCAATGGCATGGTCACTTTCAAGTTTTTACTTCAAAGATCATTTTTATCTTCTTTAGATCAATAATAGTTTGGTTATCAAAGGCTTAATCAAGTCCAAACAAAGTTGTATCAGGTTTACTACCATCTACTATCTCGATTACCTCAAAATATTCTATGTTGCGCACTCCATCAATGTTAACCTTCACCCTTGTCAGTCTTCCAATCAGGACAATCTTATGCTGATTTGCTAAACTCAACTAACTAGATGAACATATTAGCTTAGGTTTTCCCATCATTTCCCATGTCTGTTTCATAATGACATTCACATCAAATCATAGATCCAAAATGATATTATCCATATCGTAATCTCCTAGTTGTGCATTAAGTCAAAATTCCCTATTCATCATTTTCTTGTGTTGTACCTGGTTAAATGCTCATTGTGCACTAGGTGCTTCCCTATCTTGTGTGCATTGATAGATCATTTCATGCAGTGCATTCAATGCATTTTTATCCTTCATTAGCTCTAAACAACTCTTTAAAAATCTTTTCAAAGTACTTACCTTCTCAATTTTCCTTTCTATTTTTCAGTGGTCGTAGGTTAGAGGCATGTCAAATACTAGCGGCATGTCATACGCAGGTTGTGAAGTTGATGCTACCCATTCTGCTTCTAACAGCACCTTCCTTGCTTGCTTGTAGGTATCTCATTCACTCCAGGGATCAAATATCAGAGGAGGTTTTGTTTGTTTCTTGACCCACTTCTCAGTCTGAATTCCTTGGGTTGTCACATCAGCTCTTGTTCTTGCTCCTCCACACGTAATTGTTGCTACTCTTGGTCTATCATTGCACTCTTCTACTACTATCATCTAAACAATTTGGTTCATATTTTCCTGCCACTTCGCAATCAACTACAGACAGTCTTTCATCACATGATCCAACTGTCTGTAGTATGTACATGTCATGCATGGATTCAGACAATCTTGTGCCAAATGTATAGTATGGTTACAGTTATAAAACATAATCAGTCTGCTTCCTCTATTGAATCCTCCTCTTCCATGACCTCTAGATCCTCCTCTTCCTCCTTGATTATAGCCTCTTGGAGTATTGTATTGTGGTACTCCTCCTTCTAGTTCTTCTTCCCCTTGAAGTTTGTACACATATATGATGTGTTCTCTCATAAGATCTAATGCGCGACATTCCTTTTCGTCATGTTCCATAGACTTACAAAATTTACAAAACACGTTCTTAACAGTGCTCTGGTACTTTTGCATCAGTGGAAAAGCAGTCAGGTGATGAAATATTGTTCTACATATTTCACAATATACTCCTCCTCTTGGTGCCAAAGGGTTCAAGGCTCATGTAGCCAAATACTCTCTAAAAGTTGGACACTCGTTCTTATGACGACCTTTTGTTCTTCATGTAGTACACCATAGTTCTTTGTGTTTTTCCTTTACTTTGGCCATTTATTACAACTGAATGGTCAATGTTGTTAACTTTGATTGGACATGAGCCATCCACGTGCCATTTTCTCCTACAAGGGATGCTTCCAGTTTCATAGTGATCTCCAGTGCTTCTAACTACGACATAATCTTCTACTATTTCAAGGGGCATCGTATATGAGGTAACAATCCCACAATGAATCATTCCCTATGCTTCTCATATGGAATCTGGAAGGTCAATCGATCCTTCAATATCTTGAGTCTTTGGTCGAAATCCCATGTTGACTCATTTTGTAATTGCTTGATTTATTTCAGTTTTGTAATACACTACGACTCAGTCTTCAATTTCTGGAATTTCTTTAACATATCTTGCATGATGTTTGCTAAGGTTTTAGCTTGTCCCGCAAGTGTAGTAGACTTTTTGTAACCCTTGAGATGTTATGGCTAGGAAACTATGCCAAGAAATCCATTAGATTGATTGATTTTTTTTTAGTAGATCTATCCTACAAATTATTTTTGTTTCTAATTTAGGCTTGTATCTTTAGTCTTTGAATATTTAAAGATTTAAGATTAGAAGGAAAATTATTCTATGTCCCAGACAATTAAAACTTTGGAAGATGAAAGAAGAATTTAGATAAAACAAACTGAAAAATAAAATAATGTATCCTCTAATCAATATTACTTAACTTTCGTCCCCGAGGTGTAGGACAGTCGGTGACGGAGTGTGTTGTTAAGCCACTCCGTGATGTTAAAGTCACCAGTTCGAAACCTGCGGGGACAAAAAAACCAACCATGTTAAGGGTTGGTGTGGCTCAGGCCGGGTGCGATCCCCGGGTGATTTTGACGGCTTAGATGCCCCTGAGTCGCGGTTTCTCAAGCCACAGGTTAATCGCAGGTCCTGCACAAATTAACAAACAAACAAAAAAATATTACTTAACTTTCAACAAGAAGAAGTGGTATTTGATTATTTATCTTAAACCAGAATATAATTTGAACAAAATAATACTTTCTTTTTTTTCAAAAAGGAATAATAAAATGTAAGTACAGGTCTTCTTTATACTTACACTATATTTGAAGAAATATGAAACTTTTAATGATACACTTGCAACATTATGATGGTCTTTGTTGTACTGACTCATCACATTCATGGCAGTAGATACATTTAAGAAGAATTTAAGAACATGAAAATAACATAAGGAGAGAGAGATAAAAGTTTGAATCTTCAAAACTTGTAGAATTTTTATTAAAGCTTAAGATCAATCCAAAGAGATCCCTTTACATTGATTTCTCATGAACATTTATACAAGTTGGGTCTAAACTAAAAATTGTTATTCGGTCTTATTTCTTAGAATATTGAGATACAGCAAAAACTTTGACTCGTTGAAAATAGGACAGCTAGAGGAGTCAAATCCTAATTTTCTTCATCTTCTTTGGTGAGTCATCCAGCCAACATTTGGAGGAGGAGATTCGAAGTCACATCTAAAGGATAACTAAATGATTTCATTTCCCTGAATGCAATATCCAACTTAGTGTATATTTCGTGTGTAGGGGTATGTGAAAAAAATTTATTTGTCTACCATAAAAGATAGAAGTCATCTATGAGTAGGTCAACAATGGTTTGACCTCTTAGAGTATTTTCCATACTTTGAAACTTATCATCTTTTTCCCTAGAAACTTGCCATCTTTATCCCAAGCTGAAGGTAACCCCATCTTCACTATATTCTCAAATTTGTTGGAAAAAGATTCCACATTTCTTTTCAATGATATACATTCATTTTGAGCCTACTATATTAGATTCCTCTTTGTGAAAATTCTTTCAGTTTCCATCGCCATTGTTGTTCTATCATTAACACCTTTTCTTGACAATGTTTCTCTAGAATTGGAATTTAGGAATTTTATGATTTGAGTGGCAACTTGTGGTCTTGTTCCTAATTCATGAAATGATTTCTGGATTACAGCATTTGCTTCATCTATCAACAACATTTCATCATCTATTATTTTGAAATAATCCCAAAACTTAGCTACTTCACTAATGATTCCATCCCATATGAGATTTTTGGCTCCTATCATGTATGGTTTACCTGAAAATTTAGTCTTCATATTTTCCATATCAATTAACATCTTGTCCTTCAGTTTCTGATATTCTGCAATAACTTTGTCTTTATCTTTGATTTCCTCTTTCTGCTCCTAGATTGTTTTCTTTAAGATTCCAATTTCAACACCTTTTAGGTTCATATTTTCTAATGCCCTCGATAGTCCATTTGTTGGATTTGTTCTCTCTGTTGCTTAAAGAGAAGAAGACCCTAATTTTAAACTTTCAATATGTTTTGCATAAATTTCCATCTGCTCTCCCATCTCTACCATTTTCTTCACAAGTTGATCTTTCTCTGCTTGAATTTCCTATAGTTCTGGGGTCTGTATATGGTTAATTCCTAGGATTTTAAGTTTTTGCTTCAGAACTTGGATTTCTTTGTCCTTTTCTTTTATCAGTGCTTGTATGGATACCTCATTTTTTGGATTAGCTCTGAGTTCTATTATCCATTTTTCTAGATCCTCCACTTTTATTTGTCTAATCCTGGTAGCCAAATTTTCATTCTTTAACTAAGTCCTACGCTTATCATTTATAGCTTGGAGTTTCTTGATTCCAAGATTAGCTAGCATGGCATCTTTGTTTATCATTTCTTCAGTTTGTATGTGCAAGTGAAATTTATCCAAAGGATGAACAACATTTAGATCAATGGAGATGTTTGTTACTTTTTTCTGCTCCTTTGGATCCATGACTGTTATAGTCAACCTCCCTTTCTTATAGTCTACAGTTAAGATCATTCTGGTCTAATATGCATCATGGTCATATAATTTAGGAATTATACTCTTCTTAATGCTTGCACCTTCCTTTCTAATTTCCATGAACTATTGAACTTGTTCTAATTTCTTTGATTGATCAATAGTCCCTGATTTTGTTTCACTTTGACTTCCCAAACTTTTGATATTTTGTGAAGATGTTACCTCTACAGTCACAACATAGGCCCTTTTTCTTTGGATCTTCTTCTTCTTCAAGTACTTCTAATTTCTTCTTTTTGGTTGATCCTTCTTCCCATGTCTCTAAATTCTTTGAGGCAGGCTCTGGAGTTTTCCTTTTGTATCTCTTCTCAAACTATTGTGGTGATTGTGTGATTGGAGACTTTACTGACTGATCAAATGTTTTACCATGGATCTGTAGAATGTTCTGCACATCTTTCCAACTGTCTTGATTTTCCAATAGCTCTAGTTTCTCTTTTTGTTGTTGTTAATAAGGACTCTTCCCATGTGAGATTCTTTTTTATGAAATTATTCCATGAGGGTCATAATTCCATGGTTCTCCCTATTTTAATCCTAGATTTGAAATCATCTTTGTTGTCACCTACAATGTTGATATAATTTTGACAATAAAAGGACCTACCTCCTTATTCAATTTAAAATTTACCTTATATTTATTTGGCACAAAGTTAATTTCATCATAGTTCAATATTTTCCTAACATATTCAAGAGAAAAAATTATTGGAGTCAAGAAAACAGGAAAGAGAAAGGGATAAAGTTGACAACCATAAACCTTGATTTCGGTATAATGTTCAAAGATATACCATTCTTCCACTCTTTTGTCTGGGGTTAATTGTAATATTTGTTTTCACTCAGGAAAGATTCTAGGAGGAACTTGATTGTGTATTATTTGGAAGTCTTTAGACATAAATTAATCAAGATATTGTGGAAATTCAACATTCAAAGCTTTCTTCATAATCACAGAAGTCCAGTGAGTAATTGAAGTTGGGTTACCAAGATCATCTTCAACTTTTATCCCTAGATGCATAAAATGAAAGGCTTCCGTAAATAGAAAAAGGTTAACCGGGTAATACTGGTATCTGA
The DNA here is from genome assembly GCA_009831015.1 of Picea engelmannii. NCBI lineage: Eukaryota > Viridiplantae > Streptophyta > Pinopsida > Pinales > Pinaceae > Picea > Picea engelmannii. Next base: position 144,411 of record ML793436.1, on the reverse strand, counting down.
AGCTTCTAAGAGATTCAAATTCAAAAAATTGGTAGTGGATTTGATCTGCTAAGAATTGGGCATAATTAAATTTAGTGATGGGTTTGATTGTAATTGGGCATATTGAAACTATAATTCCTAGCACAAACTCATCAATTGTTAAATAATAATTTTTCCCCAATATCATAGAAGTCATAGAAATAATTTTCCAAGAAGTCTAAGGAGATTTGATTGAATGACAACATTATCACTCGGACCATCAATATTTGTACAAATATATGATTGTAACAACGTAACCCTTTCTTTTGATTCCAATTCTATGAAACATTTGGTTGCTACTAATTCATTTAGTGGTTCTTTGTTGGGATTCATTGGCCATCTCATCATCTCGTTAATAGTCTCTAGGGATAATTCAATGAGAACAGACCCAGCTCTGGAAATTATGGCTTTCTTGGATGGGACATAATTTGCAGCACACCAAACTACAAACTTTGGGAAATGATATACCTAGGGTACTAAAAATTTGGCGAGTTTTGATTCCCATGCATAATAATTGTTATCACTGAAAAATTGTCCGCAACATTGCACACAAATGGTTAAGGAAAAACATCAATGCCAACAACAATTAGTCCACCTACAACACTAAAATTAATCCGGAAGGAAAAAAACTATGTAATTGGGGTCAATAATCAAAGTGTGCATAATCACCAAAAGGAGCGCGCACACAGTGTGCAGAGTGTGCAGGCCAACACAGGCCTCAGCACGCACTATGCGCAAAATGCATGACTGTGTACGATAAAATATGCACACTTCTATGAACAATGCATTTGTGGATCTTGTCGGCCCCTCAACCACTTTTGGTCTGACCCCCAACATGATTTGACACTCATATCTAAGAGAATTCTAGCTTGGGGGTTGGTCAAGGGCTAGAGGGTGCCCTAAAAGGCCCCTTGTTCACACTATGAACCAATTAAATTTTTCCATGTATGAATGCTATAAATAAAAGCCATGGGTGTGATAAGAAACCAATATCTTCAATGCATTTTTATGATGCAAGAATTCTTCCTTGAGAATCCTCTTTTCTCTTTGAAGCCTTCAAGCACCATTGCAATAGGCCATTTCACTCACCTCTTAAGGGAATATGAATTGTTTTTCTTCATTCCTCATTTCTTCCATTATAAGGAGTGAAGAGATCTCAATTAGGGAACTTAAGAGCCCACCCAAGGAGGAAGAGGGGACTCATAAGTCCCTGACTTTATCTACGGTGTTTTTCCTACTAATATATTGATCCATTGGTAGCATTAGTTGGTCATTGTTTTATTTTTATGGTTCTAAGTTTCTCAAGATTTCTAACATTTATTTCTTAGTTGCTTTAGTTTATTTATTTTGTTTTCATATGTGTTTGGCTTGCCTAACCCACTCACAAACTTTTTTCTTGCCTAGCAGGCTCATCTAGACATGCAAGTGTTGTTTTTTTTCTCACCCAAGTGACAAAACCAGCACAACAGATTAGCGACCATATTGGGGATCGGTATCAAATTCCTCCCTATTTGAGCTTTGAGAGCACTTCATTTTGATTGTTTTTTCTTGCAGGTACCAAAATTGGCCTAGCCCAACCTGCCAAAGTCAAAATTCAAAGCTGAGGAAGGATTATTTCACTTGGAAACTTCTCCCTCGACGCGTGACAGGAAGTGCATGGATTTTCCTGCCCACATACACAAACTGTTCGTGAAACATGCCTTATTACTCTGCGCATCCAACGCATTGTGCATGCTCTGCACGCCTGTCAAAATTGTAACCTACGCATAAGTCCAGTTTTTCAAAATTGTAACCTACGCATAAGTCCAGTTTTTCAAAATTGTAAGGGTTTTTATGCATGGTTTGAGGGCCCCTAGCTTTCATATTTATATTTCTCCACACTTTGTAAGGAAACTACACTCCACTTAGAGTCTTTTCCCATACGAAAGGTTATCTAACATAGGCACTTAGGGGTTGAAAAGAATCACTATTCTCCTCTTTTTTTGTGTTGCCACATGGATGGCTCATTTGGCTTGTAAACTTTTAAGTTGAAGTTATTGCTTTCATACACAAATCACTTAAATTGGGACTAGAAACCAATTTTGACCCTCAAGTATGCTCTTCCCTCGCACACTAGTGTGATCTTGGGAATCATAAAGGAGGTTGAGAGGAAGTTTCATCTCCCTTAAACAAAAATCTTTAGGAGAGGACAAATCCCCCCTAGGGTTCCTCTTTAGTTTTTGAAATCATCTTAAAAGTTTTGTAAGGGCCCATACATGCCCACTTGTTGCAAACTTGGGATTGTTTCTAAATGATTTCTTAGTTTACATCATAATATAGGGAAGTTTAAATATCAAAGTAACGGGCCCATACATGCCCATATGTTTGCAATCTAGGATAGTTTCAAAATCTTTCTTAGTGTAGACAACATTTAGGGAGTTTAAAGGATTTTTAAGGACCCATATGTCCACATTGCTAGTTCTTTATGGATTTAAATATTCTGCAAGGTTGTACCATAGACACATAGTAAGTTAGGTAAAAAATACTTATAAGGACCATAGGAAGTCCACATGTTGCAATCTCACACCTAACTTATTAAAATATTTGCACATTTTTTCACTCTCTTGCACACAAAGTCACTCCTTACATATAATTTCTATTAGAATAGTGGAGGTCGAAGTAGGATTTCTTCAAAGGAATTCTAAAAGATCCGACTACTTCTTCAGAAATTATCCACACCCATTTAATTCAAACAAGACTAGTCCATGACCCTAATATCTCATCCCACCACATCTAAAATTTTCTAACAACGCACTAAATTTTCCTCCACAGGGGATGCCAAAATAATCTTTTAGTCTAAGTAGGATCTCAGGGGTAGGCATCCAAATAACCCCTCGTTATCAGGTTCTCACATTTTCAAATAGTAGAAGTTGAGAAATAGGGAACTTTTAAATCCTCCAAGTCAAGTGTTCCTACACCATAAGGCAATGAGATACCCATGAAGGGTTGAAGGCCGAGGTCTGGTTGTTCTGCACATCCCTCCTTGAGTCACCCAACTCTTATGAGGGCATCCAACCCGTGACCCATTTTTGAGGCCGAAAATATAAATGTCTCACTTTGAATGAGGTACTTAGTGGCCAAACTTAGGTTATCTACACAGGTGGTGGTTGTGGGCTGCAATCGCACCTTGGTTGGATTTTGTGTGGCTATTGGGAAATATCACCAACTCTTTCAGGATATGCAACATATACCCCTCGTTATAATTGACTACTTCAACATTCATTATTTCCTCTTCGGGTGGCTTTAGACCCCACTGTCGAGTGCTATTAGAAGGCCCAGTGCTAAATCAAGAGGAAGGGCGATAAGTATTTTACGACATGAGATTTTATTTTGTTATTGTTCCCCCACGAGGAAAAAATCCACCTATCCACGTGCTTGTTTATGTTACAAATGATGTATGTATGATGTTCATTTGATTACATGCCATTGTGAGCTATACTATGTTTTGAAGGTCGGAATTATAAAATCACTTGTTCATTTATTTCTCTTGTCACCATTTGCACACATTCACTTTGCTAGTCGGAAACCATAGGGGACCCACAGAATCCCCATCGTTCTAGACGCTTGCATAATCTCCCTCCTATTTTAGAAGGAGTCCCTAGTCTTGCCAACTCATCTGATCAACCATATCACACCCACGTAAGTGCTATTGTTTGTGGATCATCTTTACTTGGTTCCACTTTGTTTGGGTCCAATTCCCAAGGCCAACCATCCACTATTTCTCCTTCACAAGGAGGCGAGGGTAAAACTTCTTCTCAAGGGAGAAGTACCACCCCACCAAATCTCTCTCAAGGGACAATTCCACTACCTGCTCACACAATGGTTGGAACTAATCCTCCACCAAATCTCCTTATGCCATACTTGGCATCACTCAAAATTCCTGATTTGACCAAACTCACAAATGATCCCATTTTACATGACCCCACATGGCCCAATATGCCTACCAAACTACCTTCAAATATTCCAAAGTTTGAAGGAAAATCGAGGGAAGATCCCGCCAACCATGTTATGGCCTTCCACTTATGGTGCTCTTCAAACAGCATAATGGATGATTCCATCTGCTTGAGGTTACTTCAAAGAACTCTCATGTGCCCATCAACCAAATGGTATGTGGACAAAAAATCAGAGTCCCGTGTGACCCTTGAATCATTGTCTAGGGCCTTTTTGTCCTTTTTTCAACTACCAGTGCATCACGATACTGGATTAGAACTTCTCTTTGAGTTCAAAAAAAAAACTGCTATCCATATAGCTGACCACATCCATGAATGGCGTCGACGACGTTGTTTGTGTAAATAGGAAACCACCAAAGAACAACGTCTTGATTGGTTTCTCAAATCGCTTGTCTTTGTTATTTCCAAGGATGTAGCATCCACTTTTCCTTGGTCAGAAGAGGATGTCATTAGCAAGGTTCAACAGTTTGACCTCATCTATTCTTAATCAGGTTACCTATACACAGTATTTCCTTATGCACCCAGACCCATACCATTCGGCTAGGACAAACCTGGGATTTCCCATGCTACGGATGGGTTGATTGGTTCTATGAACAATCTCAATCCTTACAGCCACTTGCCACCTTCTTATGGTGCACATCTATATCCACAACCATATGGAGGGATGTCTTATTACCCTCCTCCCACTCACCAACAGTCCTATCTTGTTTCTCCCCCTCCACCAATGTGTGGACCCTCACCGATTCCCATGATGTGTCTGGTCTCTCAACCAAGTACGAGTTCACTTTCTACCTCTGCATACAACCTTCGCAGTAGTGGAAGTGCTTCAACTTATTACAGGCCATATCGATCGTCTCCACAAAACAATCCATATTTCCCATTTCATGGTCCTCCCCAGCCAGTTGCTCCTCCACCGGGACAACCACATGTTGACGTTAACTTTTTTCAACCCTCTCCCATTCAACAGCTTTAGACTTTTGAACAATTGAATATGGAAAATATGGACCATCCACCAAATAATTCCAAGAATAAAGGGAAAACCCAAAACAATAACAACCCGGGACCAGGTGAAAATAAACCCCAACAAAACCATCCCGCTGGGGGAAACCAAAATCAGGGCAACCAAAACCCAACAATAACAATCAACCACAACAAGGGAAGAACAATAACCTCAAAACGAACTTCCCTTGTGCTCTATGTGGTGAGTATGGAAATTATACACACCACTCCCCCATATTGTTGATTTCAAATGGATGAAAGAATCCATGAATGTGCAATGCCCTCAAACGTTGCCTGCCCCTCAGCAAGCCCCACAACAATATTTACAACATCCACCTTCAGCCRTTTTGCAAAACCCCATTCCACACCAAGGTGTGATRAATACCCAATAGGAGGTACACCCTGCTCCACCACAAATGGARCAGTATCAAAATCCAAGCCCCAATCAACCTGGAAATTTGTTGATCRCAATATCCTCCTTACCAGCGAAGAAGAGATTCTTTTTCAAACACGCAATCGCCAATATGGTGTTCCCCCTGAATCTACCCCAACCACCTCAGAAGTGGCTCCAGCTAYAGTCGGACAACCATTGATGATTCCATGCCCTAACACTGAACCAAACCCTCGTATACCTCGTATGCCATTACGATGGAATGTAAATAACCATTGTGCTAGGGAAGCCCATAACTACAGTCTGGTCAACGAATTAGCATAGTCTCCCGCAACCATGTCTATATTGGAGGCCCTCCAAACCTTTCCAACTCAACAGAAATCCTTGATTTCCGCCTTGGGGGCAATCAACCCAGTTGATACTAGCCTCATCACCTTTGATCTAGATAGCGGAGAACCACACCTCCCTGCCCTGGTATCTCTTTTAGATACCAGTTAAGATCTGGAACATCACAGTTCATCGGTGTATCATCGATGAAGGTCCATCCACATGCATTATGTCCAAAGTAGTGTGGCAGAAACTCGACTCACCTGAGCTAGTACCATATGCCATCACCCTGAGAACTTACGACAGTTGACCATCATCCCCTGAAGGGCTCTTCCAAAATGTCCATGTAGAACTTGGGGGAAAAACCATCCTCATTGACATTGAAGTTATCTATGCCCCACTTGATTACAATATCTTGTTTGGATGTAGCTACATGTATGATATGAAGGCGATAGCCTCTACTGTTTTTTGAACGATGATCTTCCCCCACAATGGGAAAATCATCATCATCAACCAACTTACACATTATGAGCCTAATCATTCTGCCAACATTGATAACATTCTCCCCCTTGTTCACACTAGCTCAGATTCTTTTTCGATCATTGACATGGGTCCTGAAATTTTCAAAGACCCATCATTGTTGGGGGCATATCATGGAGCACCACCTCTCCTACACCCTTCATCACAAGTGTGTGTAGTATCTTCTAATGGAACAACTATCAGAGACAATACTCCTCCCATAGAGGCCCCTCCCCACATCAAAGTTCCACCAGTTGAAGAACTATTGCCTCAAGAGTTTCCTGAGCACCCCACTACACCACTTATCCTAGATTCCCCCCCCCTCCAGGGGAAAATCCTAGTTTGGGAGACAGTCCGCCAATACATTACCAAAATTCCCTTTTTCTACCCCCCACCTGCAGTTCAAGCATTCTAGGTAGATGCTACTCTCACCCTTCCAAACATGTTCCTTTCCATCATTACATGGTATCTCCATCCACCCGCGATGGTCCCTATGCCATCTCTCCCTCCTCAGACAGAGGGATTACCGATACATATTATCGAACAGGATCCTGCCACACCAACTAGCAACAACACCCCTACCACTAGGGGAATATGAAAGAAGAACGAGCCCACGACTCCACTTCCCCCCGAGCTCAACCTCCTTGCCCACTATGCGAAAGAGAAGGATACCCCACTAATATATGTCCTACTCTTACTGAGTTACGCAATCTGATCCAACTCCCTAGATAAACTACATTGCTCGCCACTCCACCAATTACGTCCACCACTACTGCGGAGTCCTCAACCACACGCAATAAAGGGTCACAAACCAAATTCACTTGAGCCATCTGTTAAGAATATGGCCACTACACTCATCATTGTCCATCTCTACCTCAACTTTTCCAAACGTTATCCGCAGAATGCCAAACATATCGGCCAGAGCCCTCTCAACCACCCCCTACTAAAGCTCCCATTATTGATATTGGATGTATTTCATCATCAATCCCTGAGCGAACGAGGTACCCTCCACAATATCAGGACATGTATTGCATCCATGCTATCAAGCAATGCGACAAATTCCATCTTTATGCAAACAAAGCATGAGCACCACCAGCTCTTCTACATCTAGTCATCACAGTTGACCCCTTCTGTAAATGGGGCATAGACTTCATGACTCACCATCCAGTAATGGACACAAGTATCGTTTCATGGTAGTCGATTACTTCACCAAATGGGTCAAAGCCATGCCCACCTTTAACAACACCACTGACACAACAACACATTTTTTCTTCAACCACGTCATTACCCGGTTCGAAGTCCCACTACAATTAGTGTCTGATTATGATAAACACTTTGAAAACAAGATCTTCGTGGAACTCTCCTAAAATTTAGGCTTCTCCCATGAGTTTTCCTCCCCATACTACCCTTAGTCCAATGGACAGGCCAAGGTTGTCAACAAAGTCCTCAAAACCATGCTACAACGTATTGTCAACAAACATAAGACCAACTGGCATCATATGTTGTTTTCCACTTTATGGTCTTATTGCACAGTAGTCAAAACTACCACCGGTTTTACACTATTCCACCTCGTCCATGGGATCAAAGCCACCCTCCCTATCGAGTGCGAAATCCCCACATTACGCATCGCCATTGAGATATTACCCGACACTGCTCCAATGGAGCAGCGCTTTCTAACCTTAGATTCGCTTAATGAAGATCGTTGATCTTCATTACAACACAATGAGGTGGCTAAAAAACAGTCCAAATCCACCTTTGACCACCATGTCAACCTTCTCTCATTTAACAAAGGTGATCTCGTGTTAGCCTACGATATCGCCACGATACTCTCAGTCATGGTAAATTTGAGTCATTATGGCATGGACACTTCATTGTCCAACATTGCCTCACTAAAGGTGCCTATATCTTGGCCTCTCCAAAAGGATATCCTCTCAAAGAACCCGTTAATGGGTTGTACTTAAAGAATTTTTACGCCTGAGCCTAGCCATCCTACCTTAGGCTTTTCTTTGTACACATTTTGTAGATTTTTTACTCTTCTTTGATACCACCATTCCTGGTGTTTGATCTATCATATGTGTTATTGATAGATGCATCATCCATCAACCTACCACATCGGTTACACTGACGGTACCATCCACTGGACCCAGAATCTCTCTTCGGTCGCTTGGGCCCTCTATACTCCCTCACATGTCCTGCTCCACTCCAGTGGCATATGTTTGGGCTCGACCACCAACAACCAAGATGAATACGAAGTTGTCATCGGTCTCCTTGTTGAGGCCAATCACCGCCACATTTGTCACCTTAGCATTCTATTAGATTCCCAACTTGTCATCCTGCAGCTCAACAATGTATATCATGTTCACAATCACTGCCTCTTTCACAAATACCTGCAAGTTAGACTCATATCTTGCAACTTTGATTCAATCACATTTACACATATTCCAAGACAACTTAATCAAGTAGCATATCACATGGATAACCTAGTATTAGATTGGCATTTATCACATTAAAACAACATTTTATACATGGCATCATACATTTGTCAAAACACATAGAAAACACATCATAAATTAAAACATAACACATAGAGACATGAGTGATCCAAAATATATCCATATATATATATATATATATATATATATATATATATATATCATCATCAAGTTTCATAAGTGTTTACAAAAAATATATACATGTACAAATTGCCCGTAGGCTCATGAATCACCCCACTCCTATGAGTACAAAAATGGGTATCAACGACCCTATACAAAATGGGCTCCCAAGCCTATATATATATATATAAATTGGAACTCAAGGTGCCCCTAGAGCTCCCCCCAAAGTCCTCTATCGCTTGAAGGTGCCCCACTAGCTGGGGGCCCTCTAGGTCAAGGAGGCATATGTCCAGTCATCATTTCCCCCGCCACTGTTGCTCGACGAATCAAGGTCCGCCACTCTGTCGGTATGCCCATGCACTACTCCAGGACCTCCTCATCCTGGATATGGGCCCACATGCCCTCGGTTATGCCCTGTAAAAATCACTCGAAGCGTTGATGTGAGTCCTCCAGCATCACCCAAGCATCTCCCTATGGCTCACGCATTGGTCCAGCACCAACGTCATCTCTTCACCACCTTTGTCCCACCCTCGTCTCTATAGGCGTCGGTCGATCTAGCCCCCAGCGAGCCGGCTCCCCAACCACCTTTGCCTCTCACTCTTCAGGCCCCACATCTACAAAAAAACACTAGAGATAGAATAAACATACGTATACATATATAATCAATGTTATATATCAAAATCACAAAACATAAAAGTACAACACATACCTCGTTGATCCCAGTCTTCCCAGGAGGCAACATCATGTCTGGATCATGGTGGTAGTCCATACCCGCGTATGTATACCTCAGTATAACCTGTGGCATCTGGTGCCACACTCAAGCCATCGTGGTCATGAAATAGTGGCCACCCTCCCCACCTCCATGTCAGGCCAACAGGTGGGCCCACTACATCAGACGTGGATCTCATTGCCCCGTGGGCTCGAGCAGGATCCTCGGGTGCAATAGAGGCACCCTCTCAAGAAACCAGGCCACCAAAATGGACCCGAAAGAAAAGTCATTGGAGTCATCTCGCCGACACCGGTTCACCTATCCCATCATCTTGGTGTGCAGAAGCACACCCCATGCAAACAGGTCTCCATCCAGGACTCACTCCACTGCTCTCAGTTGACCCTCAGTGATCCGCTGAGTACCCAAGGATCCATAGATCCTCACCACCATCACTGCTATGCACTCTGTCAAGAGGTCGACAATAGCCTCAATCCAGATGACCAAACTCGACATAGGGTTTGGCCCAGTGCAGTGGCAAGCTTCCAAGTCACCTACTTGATCCTCCCCCAATAGTTGGGGATCGATAAGAAGGGCCATCCCATGGAATGGGAGCCCCATCAGGAAATACACATCCTCAGTGCCCGAGAATGTCAACTGCTCACCTCTAACAATGAAGCACTCCAAATTAGTGCTCCACATCCCGATCAGATACTGAAGAAAGAACTCCTATGACCATATCAGAGGGAATTCAAAGAACTTGAGCAACGTGTAAGCTGCCAAGTATCTCTGAACACCCATTTGCGCTCTCACCACCTCCCATAAACGATCTCATTCGCACTCTCCCCAGTGCACTAGCATCGTGTTATCATAATCTATGGATCACCTGCATCTAGACAGAAACACTTGATCAACTTCATCATCTAGAAAAAAAGCATCTAAATATCAAAAAATTACAACCCCTTATCCTTTCCCACAATGTTCAGCTTTCACCCAGACATGTGTGCATTTGTTCTTTGCACACCTGCACAGCTTTCTGAGAAAGAGTCGTGCATGAGTGCATGGTTGTTAGTCAGACATGTGTGCATCTCATGCGCGCATATCTGCCAAAACCATGCGCCCACATGCAAGACTGTCTCAAACACAACTGCACATTATGTGCAAGAAAAGGGATTCTACCCGCTTATTCCTCCTTTTCTCACACACTGGTGGGCCCTTACCCAAAAAACCCATGTACAGACCTTCGTACAGCCCCTACCTGCATACTAGGAAATTCATAACATACAGGAGGATAGGACCACTAACATGTCTCTCGCCACTCCTGGATCGGTAGCCTCACGCTCCCGCAATCTCCAAATCTCCTCACAGCTATCTCGACAAATCAGCAACAGTGACAGTTACAAATGAGGTAGCATTGTGGGCCCACCAACCATATATAGCCCCTTTTGGCCAAACTTCCACACTCTATTATAGGAGCCCATAGCCTCTATTTTCCTATCCATTCTCAGCCACAGGATCCTGGTCCCATCATCTACACATTCACATTCCCTGGGTCATCATCTGCACTTGGCCCTAGAGGAGCATTTTTCTCAGTTCACGTTCATGTACGCATACCCATGTTCAATTTTATCAAATAGTTGTTATATGTTCTTTATCATCAGATATTGTTCATGTCAGGTATTTTTTTTTCATGTGTGCAGGTACTTATTTTGCAAGCTTGCAAACCCTTCAAGTATATGATCTACACTCACATGTAATTATTCCCTCTTTAAATCAATTGCATACCCAAGTCATACCCTCTGACATTTACCTTTAGGGTCCTTACATTCGGCTCTACAGTACCTTTACCTCTATCACATTTGGGTAATGTCACCCGGTAACACTCTCCTCCACATGAGTTGTCCCATTCATAGTTCCCCTTGTCAACTCGACACTCATGTTCATTTCACCCCCTAGGGATGGGAGTCTCGATAGTCTTATGCACTTCCAAGAATGAACCCCATACTTCTTCTCATCATATTGCTAAATTTCCCAATGGACTCTCAGGTCATACCATCTTGGTTATGTTGATTATATCTCCTTAGTTTCATTAGCCTTCCATCTCATCCACCATCATTTTTCCCATTTGCAAATTGTCCTCCATCCATTTACCTAATACAGAAACCCACCCATGGGGCCCCCACCCTCCACCAACTTTCTTTCACAAACTTTCACCTTAACAGGCCAAGCCATCTTTCACTAGGGCACATGTTTCTGTATCTGTATACTCAACCCAAATTATTCTTTATTTCTTTGGTAAGTGTAAAAAGACTTTGTTTCCAGCATATACTTAGCTTTTTCATCGTCGTCCTTGATGGCCTTCTTTTCTCCTGATAAGGCAACCCATGTCGCCCTTGGTTGGGGCATCCACTCTCTTTTCATACTAAAATCGTTCATGAACCCTGAGTATCCCAAGTCCATATCCCCATGATCTTTGATTTTTTCCACTTTGTTATCCTCTGGCATAGTTTAACCCCATATCTAGTCGTCCCCCTTACACTAGATCCAGTTTTACGGTTGCTGCCAATCATCCTTCAAAATTCCCCAACCAAGGGTAGTCTTAAGTCTCCCAGAATATTGACTTTGTTCATGTTACCCTTCAGTACCTGATATTATCTCAGTGGATTTCAATAATCCCTCTACTTCTTGGAGTCGTGTCTCCCTTCCTGTCGACATCGGCACAGTTTCCAGAAGGGCAGCAGTATCTTGACTCTTATTACCTTTACAATGAAGAGTCTCTGACGACACAGAGAGAATCATAATTTCTCTCTGATTTCGTTGACCCCCATAACATTTGACTTCAACAAACTCTCATGTTACGGTGGGTATTACTATGTGACTATTGTAGTTGTTTTATACCATCCAAAGACCTCTGAATTCATTAGGCCATCAATGCCTACGAGTCATCGACAATTCTTACAGTCATCCTTGCCTCACTTCAAAGTCCATTCACCATTCAGAACTGTCATATGGCATTATCAACTACCAATTATCTACATCAACATATATCTTTAGTTACTATCTCACATTTTGGTTACATGACACAAGCATGGGGCATTCCCGCCTCGTTTGTACATAGATTTTATTTTTTCTCCCTAGAGAAAGGTTTCGGTCCCACAGTTTTCCCTTTCCCTCTGGCAGATCGCTCTTGCAGTTCCTCTCTTCATTCTTCCTTACAATGGTACTCTCAACAAAATAAACATTGATAAATTTTGGCTATACATATGCTCATAACCTCACACATTAGGGGGCATATGTTATCACTAAAAAATCATCTGCAACATTGCACACAAATGGTTAAGGAAAAACATCAATGCCAACAACAATAGTCCACCTACAACACTAAAATTCATCTAGAAGGTAAAAAACTATATAATTGGGGTAAAACATCAGAGTGCGCATAATCACCAAAAGGATATTGTGCACAATGTGCAGGCCAACACAGGACTCAATGTGCACTATGCGCAAAATGCATGATTGTGTACGAGAAAATTTGTGCACTTCTATGAAAAACGCATTTATGGATCTTGTCAGCCCCTCAACCACTTATGGTCCGACCCCCAACACGATTTGACACTCATATCTGACAGAAATGTAGCTTGGGGGTTGGTCAAGGGATAGAGGGTTCCCTAAAAGGCCCCTTGTTCACACTATGAACCAATTACATTTTTCCATGTATGAATGCTATAAATAAGAGCCATGGGTGTGCTAAGAAACCAAGATCTTCAAGGTATTGTTATGCTGCAAGAATTCTTCCTTGAGAATCCTCTTTTCTCTTTGAAGCCTTCAAGCACCATTGCAATAGGCCATTC
>ML793436.1:47644-62144 GCA_009831015.1 Picea engelmannii | reverse complement strand
CAATAAGACTTCAAACTTCCCAGCCAATCAAATGGTGACAAATTCATAAATTTTTTATTAAAAAAATTATGTATATAAAGTTTCTAAGTTAAACATTAGCATTTTTTGAAAAATTTGGAAGTCAACCTTCAACTAATTGAAAGTCAGCGATGAACTCATCGCTATAGTCCCTGCCCTTGGCCTTCCGGCAGGGACTAATAAGGTTGAAGATCAAAGAATATATTTCAATATCGAAATAGGAAAGTTATAGCTAACTCTAATTAATTTGTACGTCCACTAATTAACTAATTTACTCCATTTTCTAACAATAACTCTAATTAATTTATAGGGCTCATTAAATAATTTATACCATTTTCTAACCATATTTTCTAACAATAACTCTAATTAATTTATAGGGCTCATTAAATAATTTATACCATTTTCTAACCATTAATAGTTCCATTAAAACCATCTAATTAATTCATAGGTCCACTAATTAATTTACTCCATTTCTGACCATAACTCTAATTAATTTATAAGTCCACTAATTAATTTACTCAAATTTCTAACAATTAATGGTTCCCATTAACACCATCTTCAAACCATAATTAATTTATAAATCTACTAATTAATTTACTCCATTTTCTATTAATTTATAAATCCACTAATTAATTTACTCCATTTTCTAATAATTAATGGTTCCTATTAAGACCGTCTTCAAACCATCGCATTGGGGCCGTTTTTCTAGTTCAGTTCACTTTGTATCCTCGAAGTAAAATTGAAAACAGAGTTATACGTACGCCACGATCTTCTAACGGTCAAATCATCAAAGGCCACGATCTTCCCACGTCATCAATCCGTGCAAACTCGAATCAGACCAATGGGAGACGAGAGCCCGTTAGCCCGGGTCTTTCGCGTCAAGGGAAACAATCTCATATGACTGTGCCCAGTGTACTTAATGCATTTATCCCATTTTATTTTTTACCGATAAATTTAAGATAAGTGTTTAACAAGTATTTTCCCGAGGGTTTTAAGTTTAAAAGGCGAGGGTTTAAGTTCAAATCACAGCACGGAACTTGAACTTATCCCTCTACAGAAGCCAGTTCGAGTTTTCACAGAGATTCGGTTTTGTCATATCAATGGCGGTCACTGCAAATGGCTCGAGGAAGAGCAGCAGGGTAGCTGCGAAAGAGGCGTCCAAGCCCAGGGAAAGCAAGCAGCGGAAGCTGAAGAAAACCATGTCGGTTGCTGTCGAAGCCGAGAAGAAGAAGAAGAAGCAACCAGCAGGCCCTCGTCCGCAGCACTCCCACCCGCCATACTTTCAGGTGAGAACAATCCTCGGCATTGTTTTCTGATGTATTTTTTCAGTTTTCGGAGCACAGGTCTAATTGTTTATTTTATTTTATTTTCGCAGATGGCCGTGGAGGCTATTGCTTCCCTGAGGGAGCGCATGGGTTCGAGTCACCGAGCAATTGCGAAGTACATCGAGGACCATTACAAGGGCGAGCTGCCATCGAATTTCAAGAAGCTGTTGACTAACCAGCTGAGAATTCTGGCTGAGAAGGGCAAGCTCGTGCAAGTCAAGCGCTCTTTTAAGCTCACGGAGGAGCTCAAGAAGTCTTCCCAGGTGAAGGCCATCAAGGCCGCCAGTAAACCGCCTCCTTCAGGGAACCCACCTGCCGCGAAAAAGCCCAAACCCGTAGGGCAAGTTAAGGTTAAGAACGTTTCTACAAAATCTCCGAAGCCCAAAGCGGCAAAAAAAACGAAGGCGAAGCCCGCCGGTAAGTCGAAGCCAAAGGCGGTTTCCGAGGGGAAATCGGCGCCCCCTCCGGCTCCAGCCCCGGCTCCGGCTCCTCCGGCTTCTACCCCAAAGGTTCAGAAAACCGCGTCTGTCGCTTCAATTAAGAAGGAGAAACCCTCGTCTTCAAAGGCGGCCAAGTCGAAACCGATCAAGACATCGACTCCTGCGAAGTCCACTCCTGCACCGAGAAAATCTCCGAGAGCAGCGCCGCCTGCTGCTTCCAAGAAGCCCATCACCAGCCCCCCTCCGAAGAAGAAGAAGAAGAGCGCTTGAAATTAAAGCGGGAAACCGGAAGACGAAGAAAGCTGTTTCGGGGATTTTGTATTGTGAGATAACAAGTCAGGCGACAGAAAATGATAATGATGAACACAGATAGCGGACATGAAGGAATGGAGAAGAGAAGGGGTTTAACTGAATCTGTACCATCTTTAGAGAAATGAATTTCAGAGTAGTTGTCGTTATTTTCAGTAGTTGTCGTTACTGTCACAGTGAGTTCCTCGAATTCAAGATTTGTTGTTATTAATTGCTAAGAACGTACATTTTTACACCATAAACAATTTGGTGGTGAGTGAATATTCAATCTATTAATGGTATATGGTTCTTTATATTTTAGTCTGAGAAATTATGATAACAGGTTCTTGTATTTTCTGTTTTTTTTCAGTCGAGGTCCCATTGAAATACAAGTGTATGTCCCAAACAGTATGTTGTTAGGGCCTTGTTTGTACAGTTACTGTTATTCATTAGGACCAGGACCAATGAATTGGGTGTAGTTTTTATTTACTTCTGATTTGAGTATGACACTGACAATAGCAATATTGGGTATTATGTTGGATTTCTTTTGCCTACCTTGGTTTTGTTTTCCATACTTGGATTTTGCTATATGTACTTATTTTCCTATTTATTCAATGACCTGAATAGTGGAAAATTAAAATATGATGTTACGTTCTTTATTTCCTTGCTGTTGTTGATGGATTTTGTTATATATACTAATTCTGAATACTGGAAACTTTGAATTTGAAGTTTATGTTTTTTTCTTCAAGTTTATATTGATGGTATCACTGTTTTGACCATGGTAGAGTTGGAAAATGGAGAAGTATATTGATGGTATCACTGTTTTGACCATGGTAGAGTTGGAAAATGGAACTCTGCCATGATCAAAATAGTGAAAAAAAATTGAATTTGAAGTTAATGTTATTTTTTTATGATGTAATACATTGATGGTATCACTATAGTGGGAAAATGGAACTTCATAATGATTAATGATATAGAATTTGTTATGGAAGAATTTGTAATAATGATCTTTTCCATTAATGTGCTCAAGATTCAAGATTAATGTAGATGTCAACTTTTCCATTAATTTGCTCAAGATTAATGTAGATATCAACTCGGCTGCTGTGTTTTAAAATTGGATATACAGCATGGATTGTGTTAGAGAAATACGCTACAAGAAAGGCAATGAAGTATGCATGTATTGTTTTAGATAAATAAACTAAAAGAAAAGCAATGAAGTATTGGAATTCAAATGAAAACTACAACTTTGAAAAAAAAAAAAAAGACCTAGCAGAGACTTGGCTTGATTCATGAAGGATGGATGACTGTTTGAATCCAAATGAGTTATTTTTTATTTTATTTTAATAGTAGAGTTGAGCCAAAGTATGAGCTACATTTTTTTTTAAAGAATAGTAGAGTTATGCCAAAGTATGAGCTACATTTTTTTTTAAAGAATAATAGAGTTGGGCCAAAGTACAAGGGATAGATGACATTTTGGATCCAAATGAGTTACATTTTTTTTTTAAGAATACTAGAGTTGGGTCAAAGAGTGAAGGATAACAGACCTGTTCACCAAGAAGTTGAGTTTATTCATTAATTATTTATTTAGATAACAGATCTGCTAACCGAAAGGTTGAGTTTATTCATTAATTATTTATTTAGATAACAGATCTGCTAACCAAGAGGTTGAATTTATTCATTAATTATTTAATTAGATAACAGATCTGCTAATCAAGAGGTTGAGTTTATTCATTAATTAAATAACAGATCTGCTAATCAGGTTGACTTTATTTATTAATTACTTAATTAGTGAACACATTCAAATCTTTTTATTCTCTAAAATTATTTTCCAAATCTGATAGAAACTTGTTGGAAGTTATAATTGCACTTAATTGATAAAAAAAAATTAATGTGAAACTCTGCTTTTTAAAGTTTTGGTTCATTTTAAGATGATCCAAATTATTAAAATTTTGAAAAAAAAAAAGATAAATCAAAACAGAAACTTTACTTTGTTAAAAAACACAAACCCACAAAAAAAAATTAAATTTATCCAAGTATTAACTCACTCCATTAAAAAATAATTCTAATTAAAGAAGATAAAAGTTTTCACACTTGAAGCACATGATAATACATTCAAAACATAAAAGGATTGGTGGATAACATTACTACCCTAACAAGGTTGAATATGGAAGAATGTGTTTCACATGATGATTTACAATGTTGAAGAGTTATAAGTTAATTAAACCTTAATTAACTAATAGGTCTATCAATTAATTAATTTCTTTTTTAAATATTTTGTATTAATATGAAACCATTAAGACCATCTTCAAACCATTGCATTAAAAAAGAACCACTCAGCTCTCCTTATTATCACATTAATGAAGAACTATCTTCAAACCATTGCATTAAAAAGAACCACTTCACTCTCCCTATTATCACATTAATAAAGAATTATGGGTCCACCATTTCTAACGGTGTATTATTAGGAAACCATTAGGACCATTTTTAAACCATTGCATTAAAAAAAGATCACATTAGTGTCCTTATTATCACGTTAATTAAGAACCATTAAGCTGGCTTTTAACTACCATGTTAAAAAGGGATAATTAGTGGCCTTTTAACTATCATGTTAAAAAAGTATCATGTTAATTAAGAACTATTAAGCTGCCTTTTAACTACCATGTTAAAAAGGGATAATTAGTGGCCTTTTAACTACCATGTTAAACAGGGTTAACAAGTGATTTGCATTGAACATATTAATCTCCATTAAGTCAAAAAATAATATGAAACATGAGACATTAATTGCACCACCATCCATTTATTTTTTACTTAGAAGTTTGGGAAAATAAAGTTTTCACACATAAACACATAGTAATACATTCTAAACATAAATCTTGGTGGGTAACTTTACTACCCTAATAAGGTTGAATATCAAAAAATGTATGTTAGGCAACAAACACCCAAATAACATAAAAATAGAAAGAGAAGTAATTCCAAGAAAGAGAAGTAACTCCATGCCTTGCAAATTAGATAGAATAATGAATGAGAAGATTTTTAGAGGGGCAACCTTTTTTTACAATATAACAAATGCACAAGATGAGATGTTTTCTAAAACTAGGTCTCCTTGGTATATATAGGAAATAAATGGTACAATTACAATTAAAGAATCTCGTTGACCAAGAAGAGCAACACTTATATAACAATATAAATGTAATAATTCAATATTTAGGGTCTCACATGCCCCTCCCCTTCAAAGAAGTGTTTCCCTCAACACTTGATTAGCGGTGAATGTATCTACATGCAGAACAGATATGTCCATGTCTTCTCTTTTACTAGTATGGTAGGTTCTTTTGCTTGATGAGGTACTTAGTGATTGCTTGAGTTTGCAATTGCTTAATCTTGGTTTCAAAGATTGTTTTTGGTTCTAGTATGATTTTTTTTTCATCAATTTTTGGTAAAATAGTTTGAATTAAGATCTCGTCACCCATTACCATTTTTTAGAAATAAACATGGAAGACCGGATGTACATGTGAAGATAGAGGCAACTCCAATTCGTAAGCCTTACTTCCAATCCTTTGCAACACTTTTTAGGGACCATAATAATTGGGTGTTAATTTATTGGCCTCCTTTTGTTGCTTGAGGGACCTTTAATTGTATGGTTGTAGCCTAAAAAATACCCAATCCCCCACTTCAAATTTTGTTTCACTATGATATTGATCTCCTTCTTGTTTCATCCTATTTTGTGTTATAGCCAAGTTGTTCTTCAATAATTGGAGAACCTCTTGTTGGTGTTCTATGTGGTCCTCCACTACTTAAGCCTTTGTTTTCTCTATCAAGAGTGTTGTGATGGATGGAGGATGATAGCCATAAAGCGCCATAAATGGGGAGATTTTTTATAAAGTATGGAAGGACGTATTGTACCACCATTCCACCAAAGGAAACCACTTAATCAATTGTGCTTGTTTATCAAATGCAAAGCAACGAAGATACCCTTCTAGACATTTATTCACAATCTCAGTTTGCCCAACAGATTGAGAATGGTAAGAGGAGTTGTGAGCCAATTGAGTACTCAAATAAGAAAATAATTCAATCCAAAAATTACCATTGAAAATAGGATCTCTATCGCTTACAATAATCTTGGGGATTTCATGTAGCTTCTACATTGTTTTCATGAATGTTGTAGCTACTATATTTGTTTTAAAGGGACAAGAAAGAGAGAAAAAATTGACATACTTTGTGAGTCGATCCAACACTACCATTGATCTAGATTATTTTAAGAATGACATGAAGACAAGAATATAACCGATATATAACAAGGAAATACACGAAGATAATGCGGAGAACACAGAAATATAGTGAAAACTAACTTCTATTAATGAACAAGAGAGAAAAACATTGTAGAACACAAACTGGCAGAATAGGGTACCCTATCTCTGAAAAGAAAGAGATGTTGGTTGCGCCTCATTTGCAACAATCTTTACATCACACTCCATTGCATGCTTAAAGGGCCTCATTCACCTCAATTATATACGAGAGAGTGAGAGGAGAACAATTGCCATGATGCATGTGGGATAAATTGGACTAAGTTTATAAAATGCCATAAGCATGTAAAACACTAGGACTTCTCGGGCGGTCACCCATCCCAGTACTACTTTAGCCTGAGCACACTTAACTGCAGAGTTCTAATGGGATCCGGTGCATTAACACTATGTTGTAGGCATGTACATAAGACCAATAGGAAATCATTACATTATGTCTATAATTAACAAACAAAGATGATATTACATTCCATTCCCCATCAAAAGGGTGAATATCATGGTTTATCAAAACCACAGGCTCAAAATGATGATTTAATGAAAAAGATGGATGGACACCAAGATCCATTTGGATCATTCCTTCCCCCTTATGAAGCAATGGTCCCCATTGCGCCAAGTTCCCATGGGAGATGGGGAGACTTCTGCTAAATCTGAAGCTTGGTGTGTTGCTTGCCTTGTTGAAGAAGTTGTCTTGCTTAGCTTATTGAAGGTTGTCATGAACTTGTTGCTGGAGGGGTTGGATCTGTTCAACCAATCTAGCTGCATGATCTACCTGAGTGTGGGAGGACTCTATCGATGAAGATACAACATGAAGAGTATGAAGGGTTCTGTTATAACCTTGCTTGACTGGGCAGTGTGGAGGCATCCTCGTGGGTGTAGCAAGAACATCTTGGGACTCTTCTACATTCTTGTCAATCTGCGTGTCGGATAGAAAGGTCTTGGGCTGAGGCTACAATGGTTGTAACGTCCTTATGTTCACCTTCTGATCGGATTGTAAAGAGGCTAAACTTTGCAGTATGAGAGATTACTTCGTGGCATTGTTTTGGTGGGACAATAGTTGAAACTACCTCCGGTATCTTGTATAGCTTACCCCCTAGAGTAACAATCACGCTACGGGGTCGAGACTCATAAATAACATGACGCCTCCACATATATGGTTGGCCTAATATAACATCACATAATTCTATTGGAGCAACATCACACAATACCTCATCCTTGAAGGGCTTGATGTTGTAGGACATGCAACACTGTTGGCTGACACGAAGATCTTTACCTTGGCGAAGCCACCCGATATTGTATGGTTGCAGGTGTGGTGTTGTTGGAAAATTCAACTGCTTGACAACCTCCGCTGAGATGATGTTCTTTTAGCTTCCACTATCAACAATAAAATGTAGTGGGGTCCCCTTCACCCACATTTGTGAATGGAAGAGTCGCTCCCCCTCCTCAGGATCCTCTTCTGGTTGGATTGTTGCAGTTGCGACAACAGCAGTGGGTTCTACATCAATGATCTATCTCATTTTATTATTTTTCGAATCAGGGTCCAAGTTGAGGTTTGGCTCTTTGTCTTTGAGCTCGACCACCAATGATTGTATTGAGCGACATTCATCAGTGTTGTGCCAAGGGATATTGTGGAACTCACACCACTTTCTGGTATCTTTCTTAGACTTATCGTTACCCTTCTTTTCCTGCATCTGGGACTAGCTCTCTTGAGGTTGGCCTTCCTTGCTCTGTCTATGCTTCTCCCACTTACTTTGTTTCTTGAATTTCTGCTCAATTTTGACTGCATATCGATAAGAATCTCCCAGTGAGGAGATGTCCAAGAAATCCATCTATGTTTGGATGTACCTGTGTAGACCACTGCGGTACTTCAAAACCAGGTGTCGCTCAGAGTCTTTGATACCCAACTTTGAGCACAAGGTATGAAAAATGTTTATGTACTCTGGCACCATCTAGTCTCTTTTTTGACGCAGAGTTGTCCATCTCATGTATGGATCATCATAGTTTTCGACAAGGTAAAACTCCTCCTTTAGGGAATCTACAAATGCCTCCCAAGTGGGTTCTCTCCCAAATAGTGTAGATTCATCCACAGTGTACCTCTCCCAGTAACCTTCCCACCAAGCTCTGACATGGGGAATGACTTTAAGGAGCGCGTAGGTGATCTTTTCACTGTCGAATTTTTTTTGGACAGAGTAATAACCTTCTAGTAGATTCAACCATTTTTCTAGAGAATCTGCATCTATCTAGCCTTCAAATAAGGGGATATCAAAATTGACTTGTACCTTGAAGGGCATTGCACTTGCAAAATGGTTGCTTGTCGACGATGCCTCAGCTGCTGCCATCGATAGTCTTCGAAGGATCTGAGCGAAGTTTTCCATCATCTTGTTCCTTTGTTGCACGAGGGCTTCTTCGAGCAACGTCTTGAAAGGATCTCCTGCTCTGTCATCTCTCTTTTCTTCCAGCATGGGAGGTCGCTTGGGCTAGCGAGAGTGGTTGTCCTCAAACGAAACTAGCTCGAGACCCAAATGTCTATACCATGACCTCGTCGAGGACCTTCTCTGAGAAATGACAAGGACTACACTGCTCTGATACCACTGATCCAGATTATTTTAAGAATGACATGAAGACACGAATATAATCGATATATAACAAGGAAATACACAAATATAATGTGGAGAACATAGAAATATAGTTAAAACCAACTTCTATTAATGAACAAGAGAGAAAAACATTGTAGAACACAAACTGGCAAAATGGGGCAACCTATCTCTGAAAAGAAAGAGATGTTGGCTACGCTTCATTCGCAACAAGTTTTACATCACACTCCATTGCATGATTAAAAGACTTCCTTCACCTCAATTATATATGAGAGAGTGAGAGGAGAACAATTCCCATGATGCATGTGGGATAAATTGGACTAAGTTTATAAAATTCCATATGCATGTAAAACACTAGGACTTCCCGAGCACTCACCCATCCCAGTACTACTCTAGCCTGAGCACGCTTAACTGCAGAGTTCTAATGGGATCTGGTGCATTAACGCTATGTTGTAGGCATGTACATAATACCAATAGGAAATCATTACATGATGTCTATAATTAACAAATGAAGATTACATTGCATTCCATTCCCCGTCAAAAGGGTGAATATCATGGTTTATCAAAACCATAGGCTCAAAATGGTGATTCAGTGGAAAAGGTGGATGGCCATCGAGATCCATCTGGATCAACCATGATGAAATTATTTCTTTTGGACTTGGGTAGAACTATAATAAAATCCATTGAAACCTCTTCCTAGTGTTGACTTGGTATGGCTAATGGTTGTAGGATACCTAGGGTCTTGACTGTCTCTCCCTTATTTTATTGGAAAACCAAACATTCAACCACAAACTTTTGAAAATTAGTTTCAATACCTTTCTAGAAATAATCATTCTTGATCATGTAGTAAGTTTTCAAGGTCCTTGAATGGTCTCCTATAGGAGAAGTGTGCAATTCCAAAATGACCTTCTATTTAAGTTGGGAATTCTTACATAAATATAAGTGATCCCGATACCACAGTGAATCATTCTTCCACGCAAATTTATCTAATGCACTCATGTCCTCTTGTAGTTGTTAAATGATCTTAACATACCTTCTTATCTCATTTCCATTCTATCATTGCTTCTTCCACCCAATAATAATGTAGAATGAAAATAGCACACAACGAGCCCAATGTCGTCTTCTTTCCTTGAAATTGCATTTGCCACCACATTTTGTTTTCATTTTTTGTAGATAATTTCAAAGTCATAACCTAGCCTCTTTGTAACCTATTTTTTTGCTCTTCTAAAGATAATCATTGTTTCAATAAGTACTCCAAACTATCATGATCTATGTTTACCTTGGCGTGTCTTCCTATTAGGTAAGGGTGCATTTCTTAACCACGTGTAATATGGTCAACATTTCATTTTCATAAATGGGTTTGAGTAAGTTAGTTTCTTTCAATCAGTTTCTTTCAAAGGAAAGGAGCCTTCCTTCTTGCATTAAAACTACACCAATGTCATACCCTGAGGCATCATGATCCACAATAAAGGGTTTTATGAAGTCAGGTGTGGCCAAGATAGGAGTTGTACACATAGTCTCCTTAAGTTTTTCAAAAGATTTGGCTACTTATTGAGGCCAAGAAAATGCCTCATTTTTAAATAACATTGTTAAATATGTTGCTATTTGACCATAGTTATTGACAAACTTACAATAATAACCCGTCAATCCTAAGAATCCTCTAAGATTCTTCATGGTTTTGGGAATTGGACATTCCATTGTACTTTTAATTTTGTTAGGGTCCACTTTGACACCTTCATGAGATACAATATGACCCAAATATTTCACTTATTTAACCCTAAATACACACTTGGAAGCCTTCACATATAGTTGTTAATCTTCCAATAGTTTTAGGACCATGTCAACATATACATGCTCTTCCCAAGATTTATTGTAGATTAGTTTATCATCAAAAAATATTAACACATTTTTTTGAGGAAGGGTTTGAAAATAGAATTCATCAAGCTTTGAAATGTTGAAGGTGCATTAATAAGTTCAAATGACATCACCATAAACTTATAATGACATTTATGTGTTTTAAAGGTTGTTTTGGGGATGTCTTTTTGCCTCATTTTTATTTAAGGATATCAAGGATGGAGATCCAAATTGGTAAAGACAATTGCTCCTTGAAATTCATTTAATAATTCATCAATGACGAGAATAGGAAACTTATATTTAATGGTCATTTTGTTGAGCTCTCTATAATATGGACACATATGCCATGAACCTTCCTCTTTGTAAACCATCACCACTAGAGAAAAGATATCACTTTGTCTAGGTTGAATGATGCTAGCATCTAATATTTTTTGAACCATATGTTCAATCTCACTCTTTTGTGCATATGGGTAATTGTAAGCCCTAATGTTAGGTGGTACACTTCCCAATTCCAAATGAATAGCATGGTCATGATCTCGAGTAGGTGGAATACCCTTAGGCATCTCTCCAAATGCCTTGGAATGATTTTTAATAAGTCGCTTTTTGGATATCCACAGGAGTAGAGGGTCTAGATGTTTGAACATCTAGTGAGAAAAATTGTGTAATTACACCATGGTGTCCCCTTTTTAGCAATTTTTTTATGTTGTTAGAGCTTATCACTTTAGAGAGTCTCCCTTGGATTCCTCTAAGTTCAATTTCCTTGCCTTTCGAGGAAAATCTTATGAAAAGTTCGTGAAAATTAATAGCCAATGTTCCCAATGATTGTAACCATTGGACCCCTAATGCAACATCAGCACCACCCATTTGGATTGCAATCATGGAACTATCCAATAAATACTCCCCCATAGTGAGCTTAATACTATGGCACTTCCCTAAACAATTTATGGTACCTTCATTTGCAATCATTACTTGAAAATACAATGCTTGATATATAAAGCAATTGAGAAGTTTGGCTAATTTGCAATTAACAAGGTTATGTGTACTACCAGAATCAATCAACATTGCTACCTTTTTCTTTTTGATATATCCTTCTATCTTGAGGATTTGTGGAGCATTGATACTCGTCAATGCATGACAAGATATGGTTGGAGTAGTCTTTTCTAGTTCTAGATATTGTGATGATTCGAGTTCTTGATCTTCTTGATCTTCATAATCTATGTAGAAAATATCCTCTCACTGCATGTATGCCCCTTACTGTACTTGTTGTCTCAATTGAAGCATAGTCCCTTTGATCTTATTTCATCCATTTTCTTAGATGTAAACTTTGTAGGTTGAGTGGGGTTAGGGGAGGGATCATAGTGATCCATATAGTTGTGGCCACCCTTCTAATAGAGACATTTTTAATTTCAACATTCCTTGCCACACTGAAATCATGCTCCGGGGATTTACTTTTGAAGGGACACACCTCATGTTGAATGCTCTCCTCTAAAGTGCCCTTAAAGAGATCTAACAAATTGTCCTCTAGAATGTTCTTTACCCTAAGACTCAGTTTTTGGAATTGTTGAATGTGCTCTATAATTTGAACTATTTACCAAATATTTATCAATTGACTAAATAATGTGTTGCTCTTAATATTCCCATAATGCACTATCAATTCATCAGTAAAAATCCTAACAAAATCATTTTTTCATTCACAAAGCCATAGATACCAAACAAATTGATCGGGTTTTAAATACAAGGATGCAAGAGTTACCTTTTGTAAAGTTGGCACTTGATGTAGAAGTCAAATAATTGCTCCATTTGGAATATCCATTTTATAGGATCTTTTGGCATCAAATTTCTTCATATCAATATTGGAATTAAGTAGTTCTTTGGTGGCGAGTTGAAACTTTGTTGATGCAAATCTTGGAGTGATGAATAATAATGACTTTGGGACTCAATATTTGTGTTCTCCACATTTTTTAAAATATTCCCCATGTGTGATTGGGATTCAACAATTTTGTTCACCCAATTTTCATGATTTCCTTGCATCCCAATATCACCTTTAGGGAACCTCTCATCTAGGGTGTGTAACAGTATGGTTGCCATAGAATTTTGCAATTGTTTCATCTTTTGATATATATTTTGATCCATGGAATTTTGTAATTGTTCCATATTTTGATCCATTTATTTTTTAATTAATTCTTTCAAATGTTCCAAATCAACTTTTTTCAACATAATATCACCCATTTCATTAAATTGGTTCCTTGATAGGGATACCTAGTATCATAAGTCTTCACTTTCAAACATCATGTATGATTTATATGGAGAATTAGAAGGAGTAAAAACTTTTTAGAACCATTTGACATGTGAGAAAATAATTATACTTTTATTTTTTCTCTTTATCACAATTTTTGAATCACCGAAAACATATCTTTCAATCAAAAGTTATGTTAATTTCAAGTTAATATTCCTTTAAAACCCTTGGTTTGTAGACTGTATTATTGGCCAACATTTATCCTATAGTGTCTATGAAATTTTTGGCCCCTTTGAGTCTAAAATTTTGATCTGTAGTATTTTGATATGTCTTCTCTACAATGCCATAGGTTTGACCAAATTCCAATGTGCCAAGAGAAAGTTATGGTAACTTTCCCAAAACTTGTTGTTTTTGTCCCTTTCAAGACAGAAAACTTGTGCAACCTACCATGTGTCCAATTTTTCAAATCTACTTTTGAAATTTGGACCTAGAATACTATGATCTATCTTATTTCCAATGGAACTGGTGGCACTCAATTTGGACCTTTTTAGTTTCAAATATGATAGTTTTACCAAAAACACTTGTTTGTTACTAGTTTCGGGACTAATCAAAAACCTTAGTTTCCACAGCTTGTATTTCCGAAAGTATAGAGAACCATAACCTAAAATTTTTATGACATGTACCTTTATATGTCTCCTCAATCTCTAGAAAAAAATATATTTGAAACATCCCAAAAACCAAGTTATGGAAAAAATTCCAATATGATGTGTTTGAGACTAGTTTTAGTACTAGTAAAAAACCCTAATTTCCACAAGCTATATCTATGAAAGTATAATAAATAAGAAAACTTGAAATATTGATCACATGTACTTCTCTATGTCTCTTCAGCCTCCCAAAAATTTCACGGCCTGGAACTATCCAAAAAAAAAGTTACAACAAAAATTCCAAAATGACTCGTTTGAAGGAGCCAAACCCAAGGATCTCATGTTCTGAAACCAAATGTCATGTAACAAACACCTAGATAGCATAAAAATAGAAAGATAAGTAACTCCATGCCTTGAGAAATAGATAGAATAATGAATGAGAAGCCTCTTTGAGGGGGAAACCTCCTTTTACAGTATAACAAATGCACAAGATGATATGCTTTCTAAAACTAGGTCTCCTTGGTGTATATAGGAGACAAAAGGTGCAATTACATTTAAAGGGTCTAGCCGACCAATTATCACAACACTAATATAATGATATAAATGTAGTAACTCAATATATAAGGCTCAACAATGTATTTCACATGATTATTTACAATGGATTAAAAGAGTTATAAGTTGACTGACCATAACAATCACATTAATTAGGGACCACTATAGCCATTTTCTAACAACCACATTAATGAAGAACCATCAACCACATACTAACCATTATATTAATGACGATGGAAAATAGGTCCCTTACA
>ML793436.1:29025-41944 GCA_009831015.1 Picea engelmannii | reverse complement strand
CATAGGGAAATGGAAAAAGGCCTTATGTGCAAGATTGCATGGGGTGAGGCAAATCTTGCTATAACAGATGCCCCCTAATGTGTGAGGTCAGAGGAGTATCTACGATAGCCGAAATACATTATAAAAACCCAGAAGTGGAGTAATGGGGACCCAACTAAAAGAACTAGTTGCTCATTACAATCTGTACTAACTTTGCATACATGACTGCCAATTTGAATTACGTTGCATATCCATGTGAAAATGTACCAAACAATTGTCCATGGCCATGAATAGGAAAATACAAATGTGGTTATATGCCAAAGGTTTTCATAGTCACAAACAAGGCCCAATAAAATCAATCTCAAAATCAATCTGAAGATATATGTCTACCATGGAGTACAATCTGATCTCCCATGATCATTGAAGTCACACAGGTACTGGTCCAATGAAAAGATAGCAATGGCTCAGGAAAGTTGCGACTATAAACTGATGTCTTCAAGTCTTCTACACAATCCGCCAAAGGTGCAAGTCTACATTATGTGAATAAAGGAGTTGAGGTCGAACACAATGAGACTTTGTTTGATTATCGGTCATTGAGGTATACCGTTAACAAACTCGAGACAACTTATCGATGATGAAAGTAGGTATTAAGGCACCAAGTACATTCTTACAAGTGTGAATAAAGGATTTGGGGTCGAACACTTGAAGAATTCATCGATCGGGAGACATTGATGTATTCCCAACTATCGATAGCGAGAGAAACTACCACTAATGACTGCAAGCCTCTAGGTACTCATAGGAATATAGGTCTCGTCTCCAGAATAGATGAGTTGAAGTCGATGGAAGGAGACCCACTGAAAGGAGAGAATTAAGGCATCTATCATCATTCAGCACGAGGTACAAAGAAGGAGCTTGATGATTTTGGAGGAAATTGGACGAAGAACATGTTCATGAACCAACGACCCTGTGCGTCTTTCGCATGTGCCAAGTGTAAGTGGTACATGAAAAAGAACCTTTTAATAGCAGCCAATGAGGAAACTTGCTAACAAACGCGAGGAAACCACCAATAAGACTAATGGCATCCAAGACATTGCATGAATCCCAATGTGTGAATAGATGTCTTGTCGTCGAACACAAGGGAAACCACCCAATCAATGACCAATGATGAAATGTTGACTGTTGGGTTCAAGCTTACCTACCTATGAGGAAAGTAGGACCTGGGTACGCAATAGGACTACAACTTCATGTGATTCTGAGACAAACTGAGGGCATGGCCGACATGTAAAGTCAAGAGTTCTGAGGAATGGTCGACACAGGTTGATAGACATCCTTTGAACAAGAGCATGAGACATATGGAAGACTCTAGCAGCATAGACTCAATGATGAAACCATGAGATGCAGGAGGCATCAATCAAACTCTCCATAGGGACTGGAAGAGTAACCAATTGGAGGAGTAAACTCTCTATAACGAGATCAACTTCCTAAGGCTATGCTAAACCCAAAATTATGATGACAAGTGGACTAAAAAAAACAATTCTTTGTTCAAAGGCGACACGGCTGTTGCCAATATAAGATAATACTCTCTTCCCTCCCATCTTTTTTTTTTTTCATAGTCAAATGAATGCTATGATATAGAGGAGGAAACGAGTGTCGCAAGTAAGCAAAACTAGTTCCAGCAATGGAACATACCTATGCTCAATGCAAGGAGGTGCATGCAGGAGGTGGACACTCGGGGGGATGTTCCCTCCTGGGTATAGGGTGTCAAGTTGCCAAAGATATAAACAAGGATCTTCTTGGTTGAGGATGCAAAATTGTTGAGGAAAACAATTTATAATGCAAAGCGAGAACCGACAATAGGCTCAATACTGCAAGCAAGGGAATGAGATGCAATCACAACTTAACGCCAAAAAATGTCCTTTTTCATAATCTTAGTCTACTTGGTTTGAAAAAGGGATAAACTTGTACCAAATAGATGTTCTTTAGAATCCAATTTACGAGTGTGAAAGAGACAAGTTCACTCGGCGATATTTTCTCTTTTTGAAAATGAGTCAGAAAAGAGATTAAATCAAACTCTCGACCTTTCAAGTCCAATTTAACGAGTGTGAAAGGGACAAATTCACTCGACAATATTTTCGCTTTTCAGATGAGTCAGAAAAGAGATTAAATCAGACTCGTTGAGAGGTTTCTAGGAAGCATGTCACTGGGGAGGCCAAGGCTCCCGTGTTGGACTTCTATGAAAGGTCAACATCTTACAAATAGTCGACACAAGCTTGGGAAAACCCAAATCTCTCCAAGTTGAGGATGATAACGTACTAGCGGAGGTTACCTTTTCCATGATATATCAAATAATGTCCCTTACTTGAAAGGACATAGGAGGAGGAATTGGATACCCCACCAGACCATCCCAGTCAAAGGGAAACTCTCCAAGACTTGGAGGGAGAGTACTCGGGGAGAGTAAAACTCTCTCTTGTTCAGAAGGTGCAATACTAGAAATTCAAAGGACATGGTATAGAAGGTATAGAACTAGAACTAGAAGAGTGGGATCGATTGAAAATTGCATCGGTGTGACCACTTCTTCAACCATTGGTTGAATAGGATGCAATACAACAAGGTCAAGAGACACATCACTCCCACAAATAGGAGTAGTTTCGGTCGAAGATGGCATCGACACGACCAATGGTTGAACAGGATGCAACACAACAAATTCAAGAGATGCATCAGCCCCTAAAGGAAGAGAGGTGTCAGTCGATGATTGCATCGGCATGACCGTTGTATCCACCAAAGAAGGTTGGGAAGCCAAAGACTACTTAGAACCCAAAGGGCCTCCAGGCTAGGACCACGCTTTTGGTACCACAATAGTAGCAGGGCATAAATGAGTAAGGTGATCTCCTTTGCAAATCCTACAAATGAACTTGGGTTTAAGTCTTACACGTCTAGGCTTATCAATCGTATGAATGCCCCTAGCATGACTTGCAGTGGTTGGTGACATGCTCCCAACATGACTTGTAGAGGCTAGTAGAAAATATCCAACATGACTAGCAGAGGTTGGTGATGTATGTGCAGTGTGACTAGAAATGACTAGATTTGTGCCCCCAGCATGACTTGCAGCGGCTGGTTGTTGGTCTTAAACATGGCTTGCAGAGGTTGTCGACCAATATCCAACATGACTAGCAGAGGTTGGTGATATAATGATAGTATGACATGCAGTGACTGGGATGTGGCGGAAGTGGGTTGTGGCATTTGAGACCAAGGTTCTGTGAAAGACTGGTTTTGGTAAATTATAGGCCAAGAAGGGTTATGGTATACACCATGGCCCTATCCAGCAGGAAATTATCCTCCTCCATACTAATTCATAAAGGGGTGTAAGGGCATCGACACCGAGGAAGCCACTTGCGAAGAGAAAGTGACATGACCAAAGTTACTCATGTGAGGATATATGTTGCCCCCAGAAAAAGGAACTTTGTGAAGGGGGTTTCCCATACTATAAAAATACTCCCCCCGGATGAAACACCAGAGGACAGACAGAGGTCTGCCATGGGAAAAGCGTTCGTAGGAACTGGCATAGTGGAAGAAGGATAGGTGGACGAAGTATAATAAGTAGAATGACCGCCCATTTGAGTACTTTCTCCTGGAAAAGTGGATCCGTAGGAAGGAAGATTCCAACCTTCTACCATAAGAGTTGTTTGAGGGATATGATTCCCACTAAAAGGAGAGGGAGAATAAGGAGGCAAGACAGAGGGTGGCAAGTGTGAAGACATGTCTGGCATACCATGAGAAAAATGATTAGAGACCCAAGGTATTGACTGAGTATCATAATTATGCATAACATTATGAAACAAAGATGGATTTGTCCCCATGAAATGAGTGAATGTCACGGGGGAGGTAGCATTAAATGAGGGAGCCAAAGGGAATCCACTATCCAAAAGTGGAGTAATGGGGACCCAGCTGGAAGAACTAGTTGCTCATTACAATCTATACTGACTTTTCATACATGGATGCCAATTTGAATTACACTACAGATCCATGTGAAAATGTACCAAAAAATTGTCCATGGCCATGAATAGGCAAATACAAATGTGGTTATATGCCAAAGGTTGTCATAGTCACGAACAAGGCCCAGTAAAACCAGTCTCAAAATCAATCTGAAGATATATGTCTACTATGGAGTACAATATGATCTCCCATTATCACTGAAGTCACACATGTATTTTTCCAATGAAAAGATAGCAAAGGATCAGGAAAGCTACGACTATAAACTGATGTCTTCAAGTCTTCTACACAATCCTCCAAAGGTGCAAGACTATATTATGTGAATAAAGGAGTTGAGGCCGAACACAATGATACTTTGTTTGATTACCAGTCATTGAGGTATACCATTAATAAACGCGAGATGACCTACCGATGATGAAAGTAGGTATCAAGGCATCGAGTACATTCTTACAAGTGTGAATAAAGGAGTCGGGGTCGAACACTTGAAGAAAATATGTTACGAGGAAAATATCTCTATGGCTAGAGGTAAACCACAACAGACGAAAATGACTATAGAAATCAACTCTAATCTCAAGTATGCTATATAAACAAATATACTAACAAGACAATATAAGAGGCCTACCTTGTCCAGACGTTCGATGAAGTCCATTGTTGAGCACTTGACCCAAAGCAATATACCTGCAACTAGTCCTCAACAACCAAGCAATGCAAGCATATGGTGATAATATATGTTGTTAGCACATTCAATAGCATAATCCATCAACATTCATAACAAATACGCCCATGGAATAACAATTCAAATATTTGTGAGATATTAATTGGACGAGAAAATAGTATTTTTATTAAGATATGATCAGCAAAAGTAAATGAGTTACAAACTTCCATGTCGGCACGGTTCAAAACCGAGAAACTAAGTTCCTTCTAGCTGGGCCTCCACCACTTCAATCCTCCACCAAAGGCAAGCTCATATAAGAGAGACAATGAAGTTCTCAATCAATAGGGGAAGAGCTTGGGGGCTAAACAATGTGTTCAGACTTAAAGGACAAAGGGATGCAGACTCAATGTGAAGTGAATAATTTCTCCAAAGTAACTTTGCTCTCAAAGTTGAATTCTTTCTCCTCTTTTCCATATCTCGAATTTGGCCCATTTATAGCCTTCAAGTGGAACTGAAGGGCTGAGTCAGAACGTTTCCAGTATATGGAAGGCCAAGGATCATTGATCTTGTGACGTGACATGGAAACCTGACACCATTTTTCAATTTTGGGCACATTTCCCGATGTACGCAGGTTGTAGTGGTGAAACCTGCATATACACATGTTGTAATATAGGCAGGGAGCGTAGATGTGGAAAAATTATGTTTTTAGCTCTGGGATTTGCAAAAAGGGACTTCAATTCTGCATAGGGAAATGGAAAAAGGCCTTATGTGCAAGATTGCATGGGGTGAGGCAAATCTTGCTATAACAAACACCTAACTCACTCATAAATTCCAAATTCAAGAATCATTGAGGGAGAAAAAAAGAACCTACTCAACCCATTTGAAATATAACTAGGGCATTACATGATTTCAAGACAACAAGTGCATTATGTAAATTATTGTTCATAGAAGTCATAGATTATATTTCATCTATTTCAAGTGTCATCATGTTCCAACCAAGGAATGCACATATGCGAACTCAACCAATTAGCACAATGATCGCTTTCGAAACTTGTAGCTCATCTTCTAATGTTTGCATTTATAGCCACGAGATTTTTGTCTTTAAAGGAAACTTAATTTTTCATATTTTTTCTTATAAATACTATAGTAATTTTCATCAAGCATCAAAATATTTATAAACATATTGTTAGTCTCATAAAAATTTCATCAATAGACCTTCCCATAAACAATTCATTAATCAGTAAAGAAATGAACCATTAAGGTTACATGTTGACATTGGAAAATGTCCCATTGTCAACAACATATATTCACTCGACAAAAGGCCCAATTAGACCTTCCTCCATTGAAAATCGTGAACTCTTCAGTGATAGTTTGGTTGTTGTAATTTGTTTTTTAATGAAATAAATGAAATGCAAAGTGGAAATGAAATGCAAAATAACATAATCTTACAAGAGTGTTATCAATAACAAATTGACATGAAACAAAGGAAATGTAGAAAGTAAGGAGAATATTCCACCAACTACCATCAACACCAAATCTATTGCATGCTCTAAGAACCAAGGATAGCCTACAGATCGTTTGGAGAATACTTGTTCCACATCAAAATGTTAAACATAAAACCAAGGGATACATGCAAATATCAAGAAGAATAGTCCATCATCTACCATTTACACAAACCCCAAATATTTCTATGAGGACTGAGTTTAGCCTATAGATCAATGAGAGTTACATCTAACTATTATCAATGCATATGATAAGTGAGAAATAAAAAAGTAGCAAGAGATTATTCCATATTATACATTTCTACAACCCAAAATCACCAAGAGATCTAAGAAATGAAAAAATAGTTCACAACAAAGCCTAGATATCAAGAGTATAAAGTACTTGGCTAACAATGCCTCTTTATTCACTAATGAAGATAACTTCCATTACAAAGAAAATACTTCCTGCAAATGAGTGCAAGCATTCCCTTTATACAAAATTGGGTGAGTTTTGACCTTCCACGTGATTCTTCACCTACCAAGAGTTCCCTTTATACAAAATTGGGTGAGTTAAGAGTTCCCTTTATACAAAATTGGGTGAGTTTTGACCTTCCACATGATTCTTCACCTACCAAGTGACCCTTGGTCTCTTAAGTGACTCTTGACTTTCTCTCTCTCCTCTCCCTTGAAAAATGACTTTTATGATCAAAAATAATATTAACTAATAATAAAGTTGGTCATACTTGATGTATATAATTTTAGTTTGGTAAATAACTCACCCAACATCTTCTCATGTACATTCTCCACATTCTCAACCTTTTACTTAAGACTATCCAACCTAAGTTCTACATTGATTCTCTTTTCAACTAGCTCAACACTTGTACATCTTAACCGTTCAACTTGCTTGGCTAGGAGCACTATGCAACTTTCTAGGCCTACATCATTCACATCAAGGATTTCATTGGCATTAATATTCCTTGATCCTATGCTTTAGGTGACCCTTTCTATGAGTCATTTAAGGGTGGAGGTTATTCATCGAGGAAACTTAGTGAATCCACTATTAGGCCTCTTGTGACTTGGATGTTTGTTAAAGCAATTATCATTTCATTCAAGAGGTTATGTTCCTCACATAATGCAATTTTCACATTGTGATATTGAAAATTCATATATGCACACATTGTTATTGTTTCAAATGAACTTATCACATGAACATGATTCAATATCGAGGCATATTGATCCTGCCATTGAACACACTACACTAGTTGGGACTATCATTTCTTAACATCTAATATATTCTCACTCACTCGGTGGCTAAAAAGTGTTACTAAATCCGGCAAGGAGTAAATGCATATGAGCTTGGTGAAATATTCATTCACCGAGGAAACATGACTATATTATAATGTGATGTAATTTCATATAAGTGTTGTATTACCCTCTGTCTAAGCACTTTGAACCCTAAGTTGTTCCTTGATCCCAACATTCTCTTTGCTCATGGCCAAGGGGTTGATATGCTCAATCATACCACTCCCTAATTATTATAGCCAATGAATTATCATCTTATACAATTTACTTTATCCATCTCACTCACCAACCTTTGTTCCCCCTCATTCCTGCATAGCACAAGTAATGACATCTCATTCGCTATTAAACAATCCCTCGAGACATCCCAGTTCCCTCTAGTGCTCCATACAAGCTACCTAGGAAATATATACTTTTGGAACCAAGGAAAACTCAATTGTAAATTAAGTCCTCTTAATTTCAACAATTACACATGAACATAATCATGGCTTCCAAATGTTTTCATGAAACAAAAATTATGGCAACATTATGGTATCGTATCTAACACCGGCATTCCATCATACCCAAAATCAACTCCCCCATGAAATAATCATTTCTCGATGATACAATGATTTTCCCAAAGGTAGAGCAATTCCTTCCTCAAGGCTTGCATGAGCAATACATGCCCACCCATAAAGCTTGAAATAATAAATCATAATGCACATATGACAAAGGAATATGAAGGATTAGGGAATAAACACTTGGAAAAATCAAATAAAATAATGCATTTCCTCACTACTCCTATTTCTCCTTTCATTGGTTCATTGCCCCCATGGTGCTCCTAGGGATATATACCCTAGTTGCACATTTTAATTAGTTTATTATATAAAATATTTTTCCAATAAAGTATAACCAAATAGTAAACTTACCATACACTTATACAATATTCTTGCATGCTCATAGGGGTATCACATAACAATTTACCTTCCACTATTCCAAAGGACTTTGTTGGGTCAAGGGATATGCCAAACCTCCTACACCTCTCAAACACCTACCTCAAATGACCAAGATTGTTCACAACTTTCTTGGAAGAAATTGAAATCATTTAGGTAAAACACAATAAATATATCTTTAATGTTAGCAAAGGCATAATCCACGACCCTCTAGGAAGTGGCACAAACATTGATCAATCCAAAAGGGATTCTTAGATAGGAAAAATATCCCCACGGAGTTGTAAATTGTCAGAATATTGTGCTCATTTCACCATAGACAATGCTACACCATTTTCACCCAACCATAGGCACAAAGCCACCCCCAAGCACCTTAACCTTTGTTGGATAGAATGATTCTGGGAAGCCACACCAGAACCAACAGATAAACCAAGAGAGTCCACCTTTTCCAAGGTAGCGCCCAAGTAAGAGTACCAAAAATGTTGAACAAGAGTGTGTTGCACCACTACAATTGTTGTTTCTCCTCTTCCAGACTTGCGCACTACTTTTGTTGCTACTGCACTTTTAAGATATGCGCACCAATTGACTGAGTGTGCATTTTTTTCCAAATGAGCTAAAGTGCCTTCTATTTATACTAATATGTCCAGGTGAACATGTGTCTCTTCAAGCAGGGTTGGTCTGTCCTTTTATACATATAATACTTCAATATTACTTATTCTACTAAGACGACTTGTATTCCAGGGTTTTCACACATCTATTTAGGTTTTCTCTTGCTTTCAAAATATTCTTTTTCTAGTCAAAGTTTTATCCATGGAGGTTAATACTTCCCGCAACTACCAAAATATCAACACTCCCTCTTAGCTACGGAGGTATTTAACCAAGATGTTCCCTTCTAGTCTTCATAGCCTTGCTCTCTATGCCATGATCCTCTCATCATGGTTACACAGACTATGCTATTGGTAGCATCATTACATCACACATGGCTACACCCATGTGGACATGTCAATATCTTCTACACTAGAGCTACACCTCGTAGTGTATGTCACCATCATCGTCATGGGATACACATGCATGACGTGCTCACCCATGGCTACACCCATGTCATGAGTATCATCATTACTATCATCATTATCCATCCATATCACATGGCATGCGAAAGACCTACATGGTCTTGCAGACCGATAGCATCACTAGAGCTACACAGGCTATCTCATGATCACCTAGATCATATTACAAGCAACACCATCACAACCATACAAGTTCTCGACTACACCAATAGAATACCATACTGTCTCACTAGTGTAGCAAAAAATCGGCATACCAGACCATATCACTGGAGTATCCTACAGCTTTGCATAAATCCTACAACTCGGCATAAGGCCTACAACTCAGCATGAATCCTACAACTTGACATGAAGCATACAACTCGGCACAAGGCCTACAACTCGGCATGAAGCCTACAAATTGACATGAATCCTACAACTCGGCATGAAGCCTACAACTCGACACAAATCCTACAACTCAACACAAAGGCCTACAACTTGGAATGAATCCTACAACTCGACATGAAGCCTACAAGATCCTTATTTCTGAATTATGCCATCGAC
The DNA here is from genome assembly GCA_009831015.1 of Picea engelmannii. Classification (NCBI taxonomy): domain Eukaryota; kingdom Viridiplantae; phylum Streptophyta; class Pinopsida; order Pinales; family Pinaceae; genus Picea; species Picea engelmannii. The sequence goes on along the minus strand of ML793436.1, from coordinate 32,004 downwards.
TCCCTCTAACTGAGAGAATCCTCAAACCACGCTTCCATATACTGCATGCCCCTATGCATCCTGCAAAGCATCACGATACCTTGCTTCTTCCTGATCACGGACTCCCTCTTAGTCCTTTCAAGTCTTGCTTTTATGTGGTAACCTTCCTAGTATACATAGGATAACCTGCCCAAAACAGAAACAACAAGAGCAAAAGTATTTCCAATATAATAGCATTTTATATAAGAACATATCAATTTCATGGTAATTCATTATAGCATTACCAAGGTGTCATGCCTGAGAACAAGAACAAGAAATATCTCCTAGAGGAGTTGTTAGTTCATATTGCAATTAAGTACAATAAGCATTTATATTAATAGTACATGCTACTAAGTATTCATTTGTTCCTAGCATTAATAAAATCTAAAGGATTGCAATACTTAAGCAGCAATAAAAATATCAAAATTGATATGCAAACTTGGAGTCTGGCTATTGTTCCACTTGAGTTTATTTTCTTCTGAGACAAGTATTCTTTCCAACCTGGAGAGTGTGTTGTTCCTCTGAATGTATTAGATCTGAGATCTTTATGGATCTACGATTTCTTCTTGCACAAATATCCCTTCTCTTTCCAAAGATTCATATCTGCATTAGTTTATTTTTATTGTTTCTCATACTCCACGTTCATGTGCTTGGAAGCTCCAAAAATCAAACTCTTCATCTTTTGACGCTTTCTCTTCAGTCTGTGGTTCCATAATTTTTCCCTTTTTTCTTTGCAAGGATGATGTCAAACCTTGTCTTCCATGCTCTACCAAGAGACCATGCTTTTTTTGTGCCACTCTAATTTTATGGAGTAATTCATGATTGTCTTTGACTTTGAATTTGACCAATCTTTTGACTTTGACCAGTCAAACCTTGACTTTGACCAATCAAATGTTGACTTTGACCCAAAAATTCAATTTTGACATTTTTATGGCTGAGGGCACCAAGAGATTCATTGGGTTAGGGCGCACTAGGATATTCAAGAATTATGCCAAACACTTCACTTAAAGTACCTGAACAATTGGGTTAGGGTTTGTTGTTGCTGCAAGATCAGAAACCCTAGTTGCAACTGCAATTGTGCTACAACAAGCTTGACAAAGAGTTGTGGATCTACCTTCCAATGGTTAGACTATTCTGAAGGTGGTGTGGGCCCATAACATGTTATAATATTGTGTTTGTTTCACCATAAACAATGCTACACCATTGTCACCCAACCATAGGCACAAAGCCATGCTCGAGCAACTTACCCTTTTCTGGATAGAATGATTCCAAGAAGCCACACTAGAACCAACAGATAAACCAAGAGAGTGCACCTTCGCCAAGGTAGCGCACAAGTAAGAGTACCAAAAAGGTTGAACAAGAGTGTGTTGCACCATTGCAGTTCTTGTTGCTCCTCTTCCAGACTTGCGCACTACTTCTGATGCTACTGTACTTCTAAGATATGTGCACCAACTAAGTGAGTGTGTGTTTTTCCAAATGAGCTAAACTGCCTTCTATTTATACTAATCTGGTCAGATGAATAGGTGTCTCTTCAAGCAGGAACGACCTGTCATTTTCTGCATATAATACTTCAATATTACTTATTTTGTTGAGTCGACTTGTCTTCCAAGGTTTTCACACATTTGTTTAGGTTTTCTCTTACTTCCAGAATATTCTATTCTAGTCAAAGGTTTATCCATGGAGGTTAATACCTCCCGCAACTACAATAAATATATCTTTAATCTCAGCAAAGGCGTAATCCATGACCCTCTAGGAAATGGCACCAACATTGATCAATCCAAAAGGGATTCTTATATAGGAAAATGTTCCCCATGGAGTTGTAAATGTTGTCTTTAACATGTCTTTTAGGTCCATTATGACTGGATTGTATCCTGAGAAACCATCCAACATGGAAATCCTCTCGGACCCTGTCACCTTTTGTAGCATTTCATCCATCTTAGACAAGGAGTAGTTATCTTTGAGAGATGCTCTATTTAATTCTCTAATCTACACATAGAGATTTATTGTTGCATTCTTCTTCCTAACATGTAACAGATTGGCCACCCCTGTGGAATATCTTACAAGGATGATCATCTTATCTTCTCACAATTTCTTGACTTCCTTTTAAATGAGATGGAACAACAAGCAATTTGGTTTCCTTTGTTTTTTCCTTAATAGATCACCACCTTCCTTGAAAGGAATCTGGTGTTGAAATATGGATGGACCATAGGTCTTCAGGTCTTCATATCTCCATGAAAAATCATCCTTAAATTCTCATAACATCTTGACATAATATTATTTTTCAACAAGAGATAGAATCTATGACAACTTGATGAATTTATGGTCTACACCTCTGCCTAAATTGTAGTCCTCCACTTCTAATAATTTTATCTTTACGAGGATTTCAAAGGCACATCATTTGAATCAAATAGTGTCTCTAAGGAAGTAGGACTCTAGGAATAAATTTTTTTAATTGAATAACCTTTTTCGTTTAATCATGTCACGGGCGGGGTTGGATGACTAGCCTATGTCTAGTGCACCTTGTTGTAGCTAAAATGTTCTTGTTAAAAAAATTTAAATCTTGCATATCCTTTCCATTTATCTTCTCTTTAATTACCTTAAAGAACATATTTAGTTAAAAGAAACTTTTCCATTACCACCCATCTTCCCCATCTATCTATTCACTTTGCCCTCATTCAAAACTTTAATGGTCAACTCACATCTTTAAATTCAACCATTTATTTAAACCTAGACATAATTCATTTACAATGTTTTGTAATCTTGAACATTATAAAAAATGTTTCTCCATACTAGGGTTTATTTAATTATGGTTGAATTCAATTTCCAATTATCAAGACATTTTTATTTACATTGATATGTATAAGTGACATGGATAAAGATCAAATGATATCATCACCTTTCTTAAAGGCAAATATATATATATATATATATATATATATATATATATATATATATATATAT
>ML793435.1:192357-209801 GCA_009831015.1 Picea engelmannii | reverse complement strand
GTACGTAGCTGGAACTCTGGAATCTGCATGCGAGCGGCGACAGAGGTATTATTTTCCACTGGAATTATCGTGAATCTGCATTAAATAAATATATTAACGGTACTATTTTGAATTGGGCGATGAAATAGCTGTAAAAATTAGGAGTGTGGTTAGATAACAGTTATAGTGTTTGTTGAATGGAATATGTTGTGGGTGCACACGTGTCTTTCCTCCAATGAGGAGTTGGAGATTCATGCCAACATGCATGAATGCATATCATGTGCATGGTCTAGCAAGCACTCCATGATATGATGGAATGGGATGGTGATGGATGAGTCATTGTTCCCACATACATATGTATGAATGACACATAATGGGACAGGGGTGAAAGATTGTTAAGAGTACTTAATAAATACTGATGTACCTAACCATGAAATTGTGTCCACATAGTTCCTAGAGTGAGTGTCTATGTCCTTGTGTGAGGACAAATCTACAAGATTCTTGTAGTCTAAAGTCTTCAATAATATTAATGGAGTCTTAGTCACAATGGGACATGGGACAAGCAAGGCCCCATTGTTTCTAACATACTTGTAACCTAAAATCTTCAACTATATCAATAATTGGGCCTAGGCGGGAATGGGACATGTAAATTTGGCACTTAAAAAAAAAAAGTCACTATCTCTAATGATTGGACCATAAAGTTCGAGTGCCTTTCGAAAGAGGGAACATTGACATGTAAATGTTTAACAAATGACATGGCACGAGGATGTGGACGTGTCGTATGCCCTACGGAGATGTGGAGGAGGGTCAATATAATGATATAAACTTTCATCTTGACTACGGAGAAGACCTCAAACAGGTACTCTTGGAATAAGATCTATTCGTGTTTGTTTATGTTTTTCTTAATTTTTCTTTAATGTTGAGAAATTGTTGTTGAGGCTTTGCTTTAACTTTTAAATTTATTAATGAATAGATTTCTCAATTAGGTGAAGCATTATTCGGAAGTATTTTTAGAATGACAAAGACTTGAAATCTGAGTTAAGGGGCTTAAATTTAACACAAAGTTAAAAAACTGTAAAAATTAGACTATGATTGTTGAAAGCAACATTCAAAGAGGAGTCTAGATGCAAAGTCAAACTTCACATTTACATCAAATAATAAAATGTACAGGAATGGACAACTCATACTATGAATATAGCTCAAAAACTTTAAGAAATTAGAAGAAAATCCGTAGTCCAAGGGAAGCTTCAGGTCAAAGGAACATAAAGTGATGAAGAATGAATCATGGAGAACTCGATCGATTAACTGTATTCCACACTCAAAGAGTGAATAATTTACAATAGATATAGGTTACATGAGTAACTAATGCGCCATAGTAGTGATCTAGAGAGATCTAGACACTCAGTGGCATGCACTGGAGTGAACTGCCACCTAGTCCTAGTTAACTGATCCATGCAATCATCAGTTAACTGAGTCACGACTTCCACCAGTCTAATTAAGTGTAACTGAGTGTAACTAACTCTAAACTGAAGAGGAACATCCTATTTTGTAGGGGAATATTCTCTAGATAGAATATTCTCATCTAAGGAAGAGTTCTCAACATTGGACAGTAAAACTTAGGAAAATAATTATAGGTGAGTGTGTAATATCTCCAACACCCCCCCTGAACACTACTATGGTGTACATGATGAATGAGTCTCGACAACCAAGGCCATGTTATGTACCCATTGTAGAATCCATCTAAGAATGAAACACTGAAAAAACAAGGAAAGAGCAAAAACCTCATGGAAAAAACCCCCCATCAAGATACAATGCATAAAAAAACAAAAAAATGAGAAGGAACAAAAAGAAGTGGCTAAGCAATTGTGTCCTTCACTCCACGAAGACCTCGCAATTGTGCAAGTTTGTGCTTGTTGAAGATGTAGATGTCTACACGGATCTAATGAAATATATGCACCAGTGGGATGTCCACACATATCCACTTTCCTTTCTTGTAATAAAGAAGATCCAAATAAAGTTTGGATGAAATTTTGAAAACCGTACGGTTGTTTTCGGAAAAACGCTGAAATTTTGTTGATTTCAAAATGATCATAACTTCACTTCCTGAACTCCGTTTCTGACGATTTGTTTTTTGAAATTGGATATTTTTCCAAGAGGAATTCAAATATCCAATTTGTTTCTGCAAATTTTTCTCAAAAAATATCAGAATTGAATTTGATGTCCACGACCCTTTTTTTGTCTCCCAAGATGCATGCATGACACATGCATGTTGCTCCTGAGATGCATCCATGGAACATGCAAAAGTTTCTACATGTGACTTTTGATATGCATGCATGATATCTTCCATATGACATTTAGAAAACAAATCTGAAATGGAGTAGACATCATTTGCAATTAATGAAACAAGAAATTGTGCAGATACTTGTGTAGAAGACTCTTCCGAATAAAAGGCTTGATCTTATGATGGTTTCTTTTCTAGATCTATCTTTTGAATCTCCTGCATGAAATATTCTTTATTCTCAAATAGAACCACCAATCTTCTCCATAATTCATTTGGAGTTGAGTCTCGTGAGTCATCATATACTTGGTGGAAAATTTCAGGAGAAATAGACAAATAAATACATCCTATGGCCATATCTTGTCTATTGAGAAAGTCATTTTTCTCATCGGCGGAATTAAGCTCTACTTCCATTTCCATGGTTATTTGGTACAAGCCTCTGCATCTAAGCTGAAGTAGAATTTTTGGCTTCCACTGCAAATAGTTATGAGGCGTGAGAAGTATTGCCGACGAATAATCCATCTTTTATGCGTTCTTCAATCTTCAGTACCTGCAAAAAGAATCTAGTGTGTCTTTTTGCTAGCAACCTGTTGGCTCTGATACCATGTAAATGTGGATGAACCTACACAGATAAGATCTAGATAGAAAATGACATACACAGTTTGCATAAAAATGAGAGAACAGAGAAACGAGAGAGTGAGAACAAATAATTTTCATTAACCGTATTCCACACTCAAAAAGTGAATAATTTACAATAGATATAGGTTACATGAGTAACTAATGCACCATAGTAGTGATCTAGAGAGATCTAGACACTCACTCACAGACACTGGAGTGAACTGTCACCTAGTCCTAGTTAACTGATCCATGCAATCATCAGTTAACTGAGTAACGACTTCCATTAGTCTAATTAAGTGTAACTGACTCTAAATTGAAGAGAAATATCTTATTTTGTAGGGGAATATTCTCTAGAGAGAATATTCTCATCTAAGGAAGAGTTCTCAACATTGGACGGTAAAACTTAGGAAAATAATTATAAGTGAGTGTGTAATATCTTCAACCCTCGGGTTCTAGTGGAATTCTCATTCATTCATGTCTCTGGATGCTCAAAGATCTTCAAGCATTTCCTTGTTTTTAAATAAGGATGATGGTGGCTCATGTAGAAAGTTTATAAATCCAAAAGAAATGTACATCACTTTGAAGGAGTGAGTGTGAAGGGTTCTTTTCCAAGTCAAATAGTATTTAAATTTCTTCAGTAAGGTTCCAAGGATTATATCCTAGAAAATTTTATCTCTACGGCTTGCATATTTTATGCGTCCATATATATGTTTTTCCTATAAATGCTTATTAAATTCAAAATTGAAAAAGAAAAATGAGAATGATGTATCGATATCAAAGAGAGTGCCAAAATCACAATAAAAACAATGAAATGAATATGGTGTGTGATAAAGATTTTATTAAATATAACAATGATTGAAAAACCAACAAGTGACAGCAATGTCCATTAGAGTTTTGATAAAGCGAGAGAAAATATTTATAATAGTTTTCTTGCAAGTCGAAATTGATAGTTAGTAACATAGTACATGTAGGTAACGATAAGGAAGAATCGAGTAAAGCAGGATACATGCGCAGAAGAGGATCACGTTAAACGTTTTGCACCTTTACTTAAAATTAATTGGAATTTAAGTCGGCTAAAAATGACGAGACAAAAAAAATATATATGATGTTACTTGAAAAAAATGTTTATATTATAAAATTGCATATAAGAAAATTGAATCACATATATATGAGGGTGGGGGGTAATATTAGAGAAAACATAATATGAGGGTGGGGGTGAGGAATAATATTAGAGAAAACATTATTAGAGAAAATATTATGTTTTCTCTAATATTACCCCCTACCCCCACCTTTATATTATGTTTTCCCTAATATTACCCCCCACCGCCACCCTCATATTGGTAGGGGCTAATATTAGAGAAAACATAATATTTTCTATAAATATTATGTTTTCTCTAATATTACCCCTACCCCCAACCTCATATTATGTTTTCTCTAATATCAACCCGCACCCCCACCCTCAATAATATTTTCTGAAAATATTATATTACCCCCTAGCCCCACTCCCACCCTCATTTATGTTTTCTCTAATATTACCCTCCACCGCCACCCTCATTAATGTTTTCTCTAATCCCCCACCCCTACCCTCATATTATGAGGGTGGGGATGGGGGGTAATATTAGAGAAAATATTATATTTTCTCTAATATTACCCCTCACCCCCACCCTCATATTATGAGGGTGGAGATGGGGGATAATATTAGAGAAAACATTATTAGAGAAAATATTATGTTTTCTCTAATATTACCTCTCACCCCCACCCTCATATTATGTTATCTAATATTATCCCTAACCCCCACCCTCATATGAAGGTGGGGTGAGGACTAATATTTGAGAAAACATTTTATGTTTTATCTAATATTAGCCCCCACCCTCACCCTCATATGAGGGTGGGGGGTAATATTGGAGAAAACATATTACATATTATGTTTTCTTTAATATGAGAGTGGGTGTGGGGGGTAATATTAGATAAAACATATGTTTCCTCAAATATTACCCCCCACCCATATGTTTTCTCTAATATTACCCCCCATGCCCACCCTCATATTATTACCCACAACCCTCTACCCCCACTCTCATATGAGCGTGGGGTTGGGAGGTAATATTAGAGAAAACAACATAGGGTGGGGGGTAATATTAGAGAAAACATAATATGTTTTATCGAATATTACCCCCGACCCCTACCCATTATGCTTTCTCCAATATTACCCCTCACCCCCACCCTCATATGTGGGGGGTAATATTAGAGAAAACATATGATATTTTCTCTAATATTACCCCCCACCCCGAATGTCATATTTTCTCTAATATTACCCCCCACCGCCACCCTCATATTATGTTTTCTCTAATATTACCCCCCACCTCCACCCTCACCCTCATATTTTCTCTACTATTACCCCCTACCCCCACTCTCATATTAGAGAAAATATGTGTTCTCTAATACTACCCCCCACATATGATGGTAGGGGTGGGGGTGTGAGGTAATATTAGAGAAAACATATGATGAGGGTGGGGGTAGGGTGTAATATTCTCTAATATTACCCCCCATCCCCACCCTCATATTAGAGAAAACATATCATATGAGGGTGGGGGTTGAGGGTAATATTAGAGAAACCATCATATGTTTTCTCTAATATAGGGTGGGGGTGGAGGTGGGGGTGGGGGTGGGGGTGCGGGGTAATATTAGAGAAAACATATAAGGATGGGGGATAATATTAGAGAAAAAATCACATGTTTTCTCAAATATTACTCCCCACCGCGACCCTCATATGATATTTTATATAATATTACCCCCCACTCTCATATGTTTTCTCTAATATTACCTCCCATCCCCACCCTCATATGATGTTTTCTCTAATATTACCCCCCACCTGCATATGTTTTCTCTAATATTACCCTCATATGAGGGTGGGGGGTAATATTTAAGAAAACATATTATGTTTTCTCTAATATTACCCGCCACCCCCACACTCATATGAGGGTGGGGGTAATATTTGAGAAAACATATTATGTTTTATCTAATATTTCTTGCCACCCCCACCCTTATTTGAGGGTGGTGGTGGAGGGTAATATTGGAGAAAACATATACCCCCACCCTTATATGAGGGTGGGGGTGGAGGGTAATATTGGAGAAAACATATTACATATTATGTTTTCTCTAATATGAGGGTAAGGGTGGGGTGGAGGGTAATATTTGAGAAAACATATGTTTCCTAAAAATATTACCCCCCACCCTCATATTATTACCCACCACCCACCACCCCCACCCTTATATGAGGGTGCGGGTGGGCGGTAATATTAGAGAAAACATCATACGGTGGGAGGTAATATTAGAGAAAACATAATATGTTTGATCTAATATTGTCCCCCACCCCCACCCAGTAATATTAGAGAAAACATAATATGTTTGATCTAATATTACCCCCCACCCCCACCCATTATGCTTTCTCTAATATTACTCCCCACCCCCACCCTCATATGTCGAGGGGGGGGGTTGGGTGGTAATATTAGAGAAAAGATAATGGGTGGGGGTCGCGGGTAATATTAGAGAAAACATATTATGTTTTATCTAATATTACCCCTACCCCTACCCCCACCCATTATGTTTTATCTAATATTACCCTCCACCCCCACCCTCAAATGTAGGGGGTAATATTAGAGAAAACATAATATTTTTTCTCTTATATTACCCCCCACATATGAGGGTGAGGGTGGAGGGTAATATTAGAGAAAACATATGATATTTTCTGTAATATTATTCCCCACCTCCACCCTCATATTCTCTAATACTACCCCCCACCACCACCCTCATATTATGTTTTATGTAATATTCTCCCCACTCTCACCCTCATATTAGAGAAAATATGTTTTCTCTAATATTACCCCCCACATATGAGGGTAGGGGTGTGGGTGGAGGGTAATATTAGAGAAAACATATGATGCTTTTGTTTTCTCTAATATTATCCCCCATGTTTTCTCTAATATTATCCCCAAAACCCACCCTCATATTAGAGATGTTTTCTCTAATATTACCTTCCACCCCCACCCTCATATTAGAGATGTTTTCTCTAATATTACCTTCCACCCCCACCCTCATATTAGAGAAAACATCTCATATGAGGGTGGGGGTTGGGGTTAATATTAGAGAAAACATCATATGTTTTCTCTAATATAGAGTGGGGGTGGAGGGTAATTGTTGGTTAAACTCCCTTCGTGCTACCATTCTGGGGATGACCCAGGTTTAGGTCTACTATGGTTTCCAACAAAACCCCTCTAAAACTATCGGTCCTCCTAGTAAATTAGAAGGCAACACAATGCACAGAATGCACTGCGTAGTTTCACTCGAGATAGTTCTTATGGGTGGCTGCAATGCTCAGGTGCTTGCAACTAGGAAATGAGTGGAGATATGAGATTACTCTCTGTTATCTTCATTTGTTTAATCTAACATTCAACTTATCTTCTTTAATATGTAATTCTTACTCATGCATGTAAAATAACAGATCTAACTAAGTCATTCATACATTTGTCTAACATCTAATCATTAACAACAAAGGAGATACACAACATTCTGTCACATAACACCTGATCTACCATGGTTCACCCCTCCTAGGCTACGTCCATAAAGATTTGGCTGCTATGCTATTTTATTATTATGTTCCCAAGACTACAGTGCCTTGTGCTTTACAATTCCCCATCTGTGGGTCGAGATCTACAATGAGGCGAACTAGATCACACCAGGCTCTTAAGCTTGTGATCTAACCCTCAAGATCCACCTTTATTTCCTCTCCTTAGCTCAACAACTTACAAAACAGATCAGACTTACAATCATTCTCTCGTCGAGCGACACATTAACAATACTCAACCAAAAAGGAACCATATTCTGACACGAACAACCAACAACCTCCCACCTAGACCTCCTAGGTACCTAATTATGCATATCTCTGACTTACCAACCATTACATTATCTTACCAAAACCCTAACCCTATCATGGCTAGGTCGTCTTTCATGCGTGCCTTGCATGCTCTCCTCTTCTGCATGCACATCTGTCTTGCATGTGCTGCTTCTCCCGCATGCACATTTTTCTTACACATGCTTCTTTTCCTGCATGTGCATCTGCTTTCCGCATGCTGCTTCTCCTGCCAGTTGTATTTCTCCCATGTCGTGCTTTTCTCCCAAACTAGGCCTATGCCTAACAGGCCCCCAACACTGACATCATGACTCATCCCGAGTCACTGCCTAACTCCAGTGTCTGTCACTGCTTGTGCCAGTGCTTCGTACATATCTATTATCTATTGACACTACTCCTGAGCCTGGTTTCTCTTTACTGACATGGCTTCGACCACCTGCGCAGTGGCTGGTGGTCGTAAGATCTCTCCCCCCTCCAAGCCTATCTTTTCAAGGTGTACTTTTTCTGCGTTGATTTCCACGACCAAATGTACTTCCTTTTCTTGTATGGGCTCTAACTAAGCCTGTCGTCTTCTGTTCATGCATCGTTTTTTATTCTTCTTGAAGGTTCTTCATTTCTGCAACAGTCTTGATCTTTTCTGGCAGGGACATTGTCCTCTGTCACTTCTTGACATCTTCCATTGTTGCGTGCAATTTATCTTCCTTTTCTTGCAGCTCCTGTAGGCTCTCATCCTCTAATAGTTGTGTCCATAGTTGGTCGCGCTTTTCCAACAATTCCACCACTCTATGTATGTTCTGCGCACTGCTTTCTTCTCTCGGTTTCTTTTTCATTTGTGGTGACGATACCCCACCCTTTGGTACAAAATCTTTCTCTGTTTCTTGCTTTGGTTATGGCTCTAGGCCCTGTTGCGTGGGATCCATGGTTGGTTCTGCTTCCTGCGGCCCTTTTCCCCTGGACATGTTAGATTTTGTCCATTCGACATCCTCTACTGGCTGCTTGGTCTCTTGTGTGGATTCCTGCTCCTCTTCCACATGCAATGTGGTCTGCTCATACTCTAGTGTGTGGATTTCGTCCACATCCACCACAATAGGCATATCTTTTGTTCATTTTTTAGGCACCCGATTACTACTACGTGTGCTTCGTCTAATTCTGCTCGATGCTCCAACCGTTGGTGGTGACATGGCAAAGAAATCTGATTTGTAGGCTTCCAAATCGGTAAAGGCTAGGGAAACTTGGCACTCTATCACTCTTCCACTAGGCTCTGCATTCTTCTTCTTAGAAAATAACACAATGGGTTGTTTCCCCCCCTTTTTCCGACTATATAGCATAACGAAGAAGTAACGATTATGTCGCACTGATAGTTGTCGCTTTTTCACTTTTTGCGGTGTTTCCTGCACACTATACCTTTCTACTGGTTAACTTCTCTTCTGTGCGCAGTGTTTTCAAACCCTATTTTCCTTCTGTCACACTATTTTGTTCTACCAGTTCTATTATGTCAATACCCTAGATGTGCGTCGGTCTGTTTTTGTTTTTATCTTCTTTTTACTTTTTATGGATTTTCTTCTTTTTATTTGTTTTTCTCGTTTTCTCTCCCTTGCTTCTACTATAATACACTATATACATATCTTCTTACTGCACGATAACTTTCTAGGTGTTAGGAGGTTGACTGTCCCTATACAGTTTCAGTCAACTCCCATTGATCATTCCTATGAGTTTTGTACCTCTTAAATATTTCAACTGTACAACTCCCCCTTCTGTGACAATTTTCACTTCATATGGTCCCAACCAATGCATTATGAATGATCCTGGGTGCTTAAGAAATTTGCTGTCATACACCAAGACTAGGTCTCCCTCCTTGAAACTCTTCCTTTTAATATGTCTGTCATGCCAAGCTTTGTCCCTTGCTTTCTGCACTTCTTGGTGAAATCCTGCTAGAATCCTATCTTCTTCCATCTCCATTAGATGACTTAGCCTTTCTTGTACTGCACCTCGTTCTGCCATGTTGGTGATTACTGCTACGCGCAAAATAGGTACCAAATATTCTAATGGAACCATTGCTTCTTGCCCATACACAAACCTGAATGGTGTATGTCCTGTCAATTGTTTGCATGTAGTCCTATATGCCCATAATACTGCTGGTATCTTCAAATCCTAATTGTCCCTGTTGATGTTGTAGATCTTTGTCAATGCATTCTCTAGGATATTATTAAAGGATTCCACTGTTCCATTTTCTTGAGGGTGATATGGTGTACTCTTTTGATGATAGAATTCAAACTCCTCATTCATAGCCTTGATAGTACCATTGATGAAGTGAGTGCCTTGGTCACTCATCAAAATCCTTGGGCATCCAAATCTAGTGATCACTTGCTCAAATAGGAAGTATGTTGTTATCTCTGCGCTACAATCTTTTACTGGTGCGACTTCTTCCCATATCGTTAAGTATTATGTTGTGGAAATGATATACCTTGCTCCTGACCTCTTTGCTGGTGGATTAATTGGTCCGACAAAATCTATTGCCCATTTTTCGAATACTTGCAGGGTTACTTGCGGTCTTATGGGCATCTCATCCTGTCTATTAGGTTTTCCAACCCTATGACATACATCACATCTCTGGCAATAGTCCTTTGCATATCTGTGAATGGTCGACCACCATAGACCTGTGCATAATAACTTCTGCGTGGTAGATTTTCCTATGTAATGTTCTTCGACTACTCCCTCGTGAGCCTCTACTAAAATCCTAGGCCTTTCATGTTCTATTACACATCTTATCAAGATGTTGTCTACACCCATATTGTATAAGTGTCATGCAATCAATTAATAGTATGCAGCTCTGACTACCAGATTTTTCTTCTGCGCAATGTTGAATTCTTGTGGTACAGTCCCTATACTCAAGTATTGAATGATGTTGGCAAAATATTCATCAGCTACTTGGACTGAAAATAATTGTGCATCAGGGAAGTTGTCCTTTAAATTTGTAGGTTCTTCTCCATTGGTGATCCTCGACAGGTGATCGGGTCTTGCATTCAAATTCCCTGGTTTGACTATCACTTCAAAGTCAAATTCTTGAAACAACAGTAACCATCTTCAAATCCTCCCCCCCAACATTGGCTTATTGACTAGGTATTTGAGGGACAAATGATCTGTGAACATTTTAAACCGTTTCCCAAGTAGATTGTATCTAAACTTTTGCAATGCATATACCATTGCTAGGATTTCTCGTTCTGTGGTATTGTAGTTCTGCTCTGACTCTAACAGTTTTCTTCTTGCAAATGCTATAGGATGATTTAACTCTCCTGCTCCTGGCTGCGCTAGAATAGCTCCAAGTTCTATGGTTGATGCATCTACATGCACATGAAATGTATTTTCCCAACATGGGAATACTAGTATTGGTGTTTTTACCATCTTCTCCTTTAGAGTGTTCAACCCTAGCTGACAGTCCTCATTCCACTGGAATTTACTATCTTTCTTTAATAGTTTCTCCATCGTTGCAGTGATCTGCGCATACCCTTTTATGAATTTCTTGTAGTAGCCTGTGTGTCCCAATGTTTCTCTCAACTGACGTATTGATTTTGGTGGTGGAAAATAGACAATAACTGCAATCTTGGCAGGATCTACTAGCAAGACTTGTTTGCACACTCTATGGCCCAATAGTATCCCAAAAGGTATCCCAAATATGCACTTATTGATATTTAATATATTTGACATTGCTTGCATCTTTCCAACATCAGCCTTAATATTTACACATGATCTTTCAACAGACTATAGACTGTCCAATCATCCATATATACTTCTAAAAACTAATGGATGAATTCTTTGAATGTAGCTATGACTACTCTTGAGAATATTGTTGGTGCATTCTTCAGTCTAAAATTCATGATTGTGTACTGGTAGGATCCCCATTCTGTGGAAAAAGTGGTCTTGTACCTGTTTTCTGGGGCTATCTTAATATGATGGTAGCCTGGGAATCCATCTGTGAATGAGTATGCTTCCTAGCCTCCTACATTCTCTAATACTTCATCTGTGAAATGGGTAGGAAAAGGGTCATGTAGGAAATCATCATTCAACTTCATTAGATCTACACATATCCTTATGCCTCCTTGCTTCTTCTCTTGGACTACCATAGGGCTTATCCATTTTGATTCTTCTATTGGTTCTATGATTCCAACTTCCAACATTCTGTCAATTTCGGCTTTGATTTTCTGCTTATAGATTGGGTTCATTCTATACGGTCGTTGTCTGACTAATCTAGCCTTAGGTTTGAGAGGTGTCTTCATCTCTCTTAGCTCTCCTGTTATGCCTTTCATCTCTGTAAAGGTTGTTGGGAACATGTCACTGTACTTGCGCAACAATTTTTGTTATTCTTTCTACTGTCTACTCATCCCAGTAATCTCCAATGCTGGCCATTTTGGGATTATCATTTGTCCCAATATTTACTTTCTTCACCTTGATTGGTGCGGAAAATACTTATGATGTCAGAGATGGACCTTCCACCTCTCTTTCTCATTCAATTTATGTAATTTGAATGTTGTGTGGGTCATCTTCATCTGGTGCTTCTTCATGTACATGATAGCATGACAATAGTTCTTTCATTATCTGTATGTTCTACTGTTGATACTCTGTTATAAGTTCAACCTCCAGTTCTTGAATGAATATTACCCCTCTGATATGTTTGAGTGTTGAATCCATGTTGGGGTTCTCATGTTTAAATGAGAAAGTGACAATAAAATTATGCTGTAATGTTGTCCATTCTGTAGTGCCTCTGCGCAATTCCTGGTCTACATACCAGTTTGTTGGAATTCCTTCCAATGTGTGAATAATGTGATTAGACCATTCTTCTGGTAGTGTCATTTTCCATAGTGTTATGCACTTCTCCAAGTGTTCTGCTGGTGTCCCATGTCCATCATATCTCTGTAGTTGATTGCTTCCCTGTTCTGCGCCAAATCTGATGTGCAGTAATCGCTTACATTGTTATGAGTCCTTGACTGTCTCTTTGTGCTCACCCCACCATCTTACATGTGTTTCCTTAAGTGTTATGTCCAAAGATAAGAGTCTCTGATTCTCTAACACTTCATCTTCGTATTTGGTTAGGAATTCTTCTAAGTCATTCACCCCATGAAAACTGGGAGGTTCTCTTATCTTTGTAGCTACCCATCTTACTGCGTGGTCTATTATTGTGCACCTTCTTGTAGATTCTTCATGTAATATTTGTTGCCAATTCTCCAACCCTGTATCTGAATCTGACACGCATGACATGATACTTCTCCAACTGAATACCCCATCTACAGTTGGATTCACATAATCTTCTTCTCGCGTGATGGTTCTATATAACTGGTTGATTTCCTCCAGGTCTAAGAAAGTGGGTTCTACAAACCTTTCTCCTTCTGATGGATCTAGTGGTGCAACAAATCTGTACTCCCTTGACTCGAATTTCTTCTTCCTCGTCTTCAAATTGATTATGGCATGATTGTCAAACTCCCAATCCAAGCCAAGAAATATCGGATAAGGTGTTGTGCCATCCATTATTTCTATCACTTTGAAATCGACTTTAGTGCACACTCCATCCAGATCTACTGTCACACCCTTTAGCCTTCCAATTGGCATAACCTTGTGTTGATTTTCTAATTTCAGTTGAATAGGTGAATATCCTAATGTGGGCTCTCCTGTACATTTCCATATCTTTTTGGGTAGCACATTCACTTCAGAGCCTAAATCTAATATAATATCCCCCATGTTGAAATTTCCATTGTTGACATTCAGTTTGAATTCTCTTCTTGTTCTCCTTCTTGTATGTAGATGATTAGCTTTTTTCTACTCTAGCTTTCCCTCTACGTCTGTGTTACACCTTTCTAACATATTTTGTAATACTTTAACAGATGATAGATCATTTAGTAGTTTAACACATGATTGCAGAAAAGACTTTATGGTACTTACTTGTCCTAAGGGTTGTGCTTCATTAGTGTGATCCAACGATGAAGGAATCTCGTATGTTGTATGTCCTGAGTATGTTGTTCAGTTGATGTAGATGCAATGTTTGGCTTCAAAAATTCTTTTCTGGATTGCTTGAATATCTCATTTTAGTTCTGCGCATCAAATTGCTTATGTGGTTCGACATTCTTCTTCATCCATTGGTGTTGTGCTGGATCTTTTCTTACTACGTCATCTCCTGTCTTAGCTCCTCTGCACGTAACTATGTTGATATTTCTTCCATCATCCCTTGCTTCTGCAAAAATCCATTGAACATTCTGATTGTTTTGATTTATCTTTTCCTGGATCTTCCCCAATAGTGTCGTACAATCTTCTATGTCATGGTCTGATGTGCGACAATACATACATGTCGTAGGTGGAAGTGGGAATTCTCTTGCATAGTGTCCTGGTTTTTGATAGTTATGGCATACCACTGGTCCTCTTCCTCTTCCAAATCCCCCTCTACCTCTTCCTCCACCTATGTATCCAGCTCAATATCCTCACGGTGTATTGTACTGAGGCACCTGATTGTACTGCACGAGATTATACTCTGGCTTTTTGGTATTGTACTGCGGCTGCGCAATGTTATATTGCTGTGGCACAATGTTATATGGGGCTTGTACTTGGTTAAACTGTGGTGCAACTTGCTCTGTCATCATCTCTTCCTGCACCCTATATGTGTCTAATGTTCTTTCCCTCATCATCTCCATTGTCCTGCAATATTTTTCATCATGGCCTACCGACTTGCAAAAGTTGCAATATGAACTCTTAGGCATTGTCTGGTATTTTTGCATCATTGGACAATGATATGGATCATGCCCCTGTGTCTTACATATTTTATACCATAGTCCTCCTTATGGAAAATGGTTTAGGAGTCTTGTTTCCATGTACTGCGTGAATGTTGGGCATTCATTCTTGTGATGTCATTCTTTCCTACATGCGGTACACCAAACAACTTCTCTTTTGTCCTTACTCCTGTTCTGGTTTAATTGAAATGTTAGATTCTTTAGGTCCTCCTTCAGCTTCTCTATTGATGGATATGTCTTTTCATATTGGTTCTCTTCTAGTTGCAAGGCTCCCTGTAGAGCCTCTACCTGATTTTGAAACTTTTGTTGTCTCAAAGGGTATTTTAAGTGTGGTAGCAGGGAATTCACAAATAGGTGTCTATGTTGCATATTTTTCATGACATACTTCAATTTCCCCTTCAATCGTTTGAATCTCTGGTCAAAATTCTAGATAGATTCCCATGGTTTCTGTCTGATCTCTATCATCTCATTCATGTACTGATCCTCTGAGATAGGCTTATGGAATTCATTTATCAACAACTTCTTGATATCCACAATCATTTTGGTTGTTCCTAGTGGACTGTTTGCAGCTAAGCTCATGTACCAATCCAGTGCACAGTCTCTTAACGTGATGGCTAACTGCACAAGTTTGGTATCCTCATCTGTGATCTTCTTAGCTTCCCAGATATTTTCATAGATGAACAAGTGCTTCTCAGGGTCCTTCGACGCCTCTCCCTTGAATTCTGGTAACTTGATGGTGGGATCATGTATTGCCATCTTGAATGATGAACTACTACCTTCACGTGTTGTATATCCTTGACCGATGCTTCCTAAAATGGCTCCCCCAGTTGTTTCTCCCTGTGTAGATGTACTTCCTACTGTGTTTCTTCCTCTAAAATTTGGTTGTCTAAAAGGTGGTGTTCTTTATGGTGTATTAGTCACACACGGGTTTATGGGTTCCACTCTGACACTGATATGGATAGGAGTTCTACCTCTGGTTTATGCTCTTGGACCTCTTGTCTTCCTTTCATGTGTCGCGTGCAGGATTTCCTCAATATGATCCACAGCCCAAAGATCCTCTACCTCTTCTTCATCACTTGCCAAACCTTCCCTCGAGACTATGGCTCTCTTTTTATTGTTCATCTTGTATTGGTAGGGTACTCCACTACGCGTTCTTCCAACTGTTTCCATGATCTTCTTGATCTAGTCTTCCTCCATCATGATTGGATCCAAGGCATCCTCCTTCTTTCCTTTATCCATCTCTTCCACCATTTCTCCATCTCTTGTGAGTGCTTCCCCCCTTTCCCCATGCACGCAGGGATGTTTAGATGTCCGAGGCCATCGTCATTACACCTTTTTTATACAGTAACATCTTGATTGGAGTATACAAAGATCTGATATACCTACCTCTAGGTACTTTCAAGAACTCTTTCTATGTTGCATTGTAAGACTTCGCAGTATCTACTGCAAATTCTGTGATAAATCCTACAACAATGTTGTCTAACCACAAATCTAGTGCTCGTGTGAATTTATTGTCAACTTGTTGTAACTGTGCGATCTCCACAAAATTCCACTCTACCTATCTGATCTGATTTGTATGGTGGTTGTCTTTCAACCTCAATATCCACTCCTGCAACACATGCAGGAAATCACAGAAACATACTTCATGCAAGTCACTGAATACGCACTTGTCCAAATATTTGCACGGTGTTAACTTCGGGTTTTTGTTATCTTTCTGCGTAAATTACAACTCATTTGTTTTCAACCATCTCTCAATCTACTCCTTCATTGGGTTCCATGGTCTAAACATCCCCTTTTATATCCTCATTCTTTTTAATGTTTTCTCACCAAATATGGCATTCTTTTCACGATTCTTCAACAGGTCTCATTAACTCACTCCCTTTCTACCAACCAACAACAAAACCATTTGTTGGTTTAACTCCCTTCATTCTACCATTCTGGTGTTGACCCAGGTTTAGGTTTGCTATGGTTTCAAACAAAAACCCTCTAAAACTATCGACCCTCCTGGTAAACCTAAAGGCAACACATCACACAGAATGCACTGCGCGGTCTCACCCGAGATAGTTCTCATGGGTGGCTGCAACGCTCAGGTGCTTGCAACCTATGAATGAGTGGAGATATGCGATTACTCTCTGTTATCTTCATTTGTTCAATCTAACATTCAACTTGTCTTGATTAATCTGTCATTCTTACTTATGCATGTAAAATAATAGATCTAACTAAGTCATTCATACATTTTTCTAACATCTAATCATTAAAAACAAAGGAAATACACAACATTTTGTCATATAACACCTGATCTATTGTGGTCTACCCCTCTTGGGCTACGTCCACAAAGATTTGGTTGCTCTACTATTTTATTATTATGTTCCCAAGACTACAATGCCTTGCACTTTACAATTCTCCATCTATGGGTCGAGATCTACAATGAGGCAGACTAGATCACACCAAGCTCCTTAGCCTGTGATCTAACCCTCAATATCCACCTTTATTTCCTCTCCTCATCTCAACAACTTACAAAATAGATTGGACTTATAGTAATTCTCTCCTCGAACAAAACATTAACAATACTCAACAAGAAAGGAACCATATTCTAACATGAACAACCAACAGCCTCCCACCTAGACCTCCTAGGTACCTACTTATACATATTGGGCTTACCAGCTATTACATTCTCTTCCCAAAACCCTAGCGCTATAATGGTCAGGTCTTATTTCATGCATGCCTCGCATTCTCTCCTCTTCTGTATGCATGTTTGTCTTGCACGTGTTGATTCTCCTGCATGTGCATCTGCCTTAGACGTGCTATTTTTCCTGCATGTTCATCTGCTTCTCCTGCCATCTTTATTTCTCCCATGTCGTGTTTTTCTCCCAAATTGGGCCTGTGCCTAACA
>ML793435.1:154134-170248 GCA_009831015.1 Picea engelmannii | reverse complement strand
CACAACTTTTGCCTACGTCTCCGGGCCTTTTCTCTGTGGGGGAGGCTTCTTTATTTATGTTCAAATGCTCAAAAGTACATCGCTACAATGCCAAATGGCTACAAGACTGATCTGGTCTTATTCTCCCAGATCTCTCGAACCCTGCAAAGAAAACGAGACGCAAAACGGATGTTCCAAGCTCCCAGAAATGGTCCGACAGCGTCTCCTCCCCAAAAGCTTCTTTGCATCAAACTGACTTTGGCTTGTCTTTTCTCCAGCATAACTCTGCTCTGACTGACTGCCTATGGCCTCAAACAGGCCTGGTTTATATATCCTTGAAGTTGGTTGCTCAGCTCCAACTTCCTCCAAGAATTTGGCCTCCAAAATTGCCCAATATCCCCTAAAAATGGAGAGAATAAGCTAATAATAGGCATAATACAACTAAAAATCCAAAAATGGTATGAAAAACCCACTTCTAAACTATATTATAGGTGCTAGCACTTTATTCCATGCGCACGCACCTTTTTCTCGGTCGTATGGGCTATTTTGGGCTGAGCGCGAGCCCATAGGCTACGCGCTAGCCCCCTGTCTCGCGCTGGCTCTCGGTCTTGTTGCGTAATCCTCGGCCATATGGCCACGGGATGTGCGTGTAACAACCCCGCACTATATGTTTGCCGTAACCTCGGGTCATATGGCTTTGCATATACCCGCGGGCCAACGATTATAACAAACCCCCGCGCATATTGTATAACGGTCCGTTGTATTGGCGCTCATTTTTATGACGTGGTCCTGTGTAGTCTGTATGGAACCGAGGGCTGGGGTTAAGCCCCGACCCTTTCCCCCCGCGGATTGAACCAATAAACAAATTCAAATATTAAATATGCCATATGTTTAATAAGAACCACCACCGGGGTGGGCGGTTAGCGCAGCCCCTCCAGTCCACTGCCACCGGGGAGGTTGCGGGTTCGACCCCCGACCATGCCAATTTTACCAATAAACCAATAACCAATCATACGGTGCCATGTGGAAGCTCGTGACTGGGCCACGTGGCACTTTAAAAAAAAACCACAACCTGACACGTGTCACATGATGATTGGCCCACGTGCCTGCCACATCAACCTTGCCACGTCATCGTCGTATTGCCACATCGAACTGCTGCATCAGCCCTACCGTACGCTCTGTCAACCTGCCACGTCAGCTACTGACGTCACCCTGCCACATGTCACCCTTTCAATGGTGACACGTGTCACCTCGGGATACGTCCAACCATACGCCAAATCGACCAAAACTGCATGCCACGTGTCACTCCCTGGAGCCACCATGTGTCACTGTACGGACCTGCCATGTGTTGTTGTACAGACATACCACGTCAGCGTCCATACAAACTGTACACACTGCACAGTCAACAACTTTTTTTTGCTTGTTTGACTTTTCGGACAAAACGCGATATCTTCTCCATACAGAGCCCGTTTGACAAAGTAAATATACCACCAGAATCAGGAAGACGAGACGGACGCAATGTCATAGGTTTCGTCGCATTCTGAGCACTTTCATTTTTGAGCATTTTTCAAGCCCTATCAGGCTTCTGGATCCGATTTCGGATCACACCCCCACCCTTGTAATATTAGAGAAAACATCATATGTTTTCTCTAATATTACCCCCACACTCCCACCCTCATGAGGGCATATGTTTTCTCTAATATATTTAACCCCCAACCCCACCCTCATGAGGGTGGGGTTGGGGGTTAATATTAGAGAAAACATATGCCCTCATGAGGGTGGGGGTGGGGGGTAATATTTGATAAAACATCATATGTTTTCTCAAATATTACCTCCGTGGGGGGTAATATTAGAGAAAAAATATGATTTTTTCTCTAATAGTTCTAATATTTTCTCTAATATTATCCCCCACCCCACCCTCATATAAAATATCATAAATATTTGAGAAAACATCATATGTTTTCTTAAATATT
This sequence comes from Picea engelmannii, assembly GCA_009831015.1. Lineage (NCBI taxonomy): Eukaryota > Viridiplantae > Streptophyta > Pinopsida > Pinales > Pinaceae > Picea > Picea engelmannii. The sequence continues at coordinate 168,296 of ML793435.1, read as the reverse complement.
ACGCCCCACCCCCACCCTCATGTGAGGGTGGGGGTTGGGGGTAATATTTGAGAAAACATACCCCCCAAATATTACCTCCCACCCCCACCCTCATGTGAGGGTGGGGGTTGGGGGTAATATTTGAGAAAACATACCCCCCACCCCCACCCTCTTAATATCTCAAATATTACCCCCCACCCCTACCCTCATATGAGGGTGAGGGTGAGGGTGGGGGTGGGGAGTAATATTAAAGAAAACATACCCCCCATCCCCACCCTCATAATATTAGGGGTGTGTGGAAGGCAATATTAGAGAAAACATCATAATATGAGGGTGGCGGTTGGGGGTAATATTAGAGAAAACTTACCCTCCACCCTCATATGAGGGTGGGGGTGGGGGTTAATATTAGAGAAAACATCATATGTTTTCTCTAATATTACCCCCCGCTCAATATGTTTTCTCTAATATTACCTCCCAACCCCACCCTTATATGATGTTTTCTCTAATATTACACCCCATCCCCACCCTCATATGAGGGGTGGGAGTGGGGTGTAATATTAGAGAAAACATCATATATGAGGGGTGGGGGTGAGGCGTAATATTAGAGAAAACATATCATATGAGGGTGGGGGTGAGAGGGTAATGTTAGAGTAAATATATTATGTTTTCTCTAATATTACCCCCAACCCCCACCCTCACCCTCATATCGGGGAGGGTGAAGGTGGGGGGAATATTTGAGAAAACATATAGGGTGGGCGTGGGGGATAATATTATCATATGTTTTTTGTAATATTACCCCCCCACCCTCACCATATTACTCTCCACCCCCACCCTCATATGAAGGTGGGGGTGATGAGGGTGGGGAAAACATATAGGGTGGGGGTGGGGGGTAATATTATCATATGTTTTTTGTAATATTACCCCCCACCCCCACCATATTTCCCTCCACCCCCACACTCATATGAAGGTGGGGGTGATGAGGGTGTGGGTTGGTTGTAATATTAGATAAAACATATGATAATATTACCTGCCACCCCCACCTGCATATGACGGTGGGGGTGGGGGGTAATATTATCATATGTTTTCTCTAATATTACCCCCCACCATATGAGTGTGGGGGTGGAAGGTAATATTATCATATGTTTTCTATAACATTATCCCCCACCCTCACACCCTCATATGGGTGGAGGTGGGGGATAATATTAGAGAAAACATATTATGTTTTCTCTAACATTACCCCCCACCCTCACACCCCTCATTTGGGTGGGGGTGGGTGTGGGCGGTAATATTAGAGAAAACATATTATGTTTTCTCTAACATTATCCCCGGACCCCCACCCTCATATAAGAGTGTGAGGGTGGGGGTGGGGGATAATGTTAGAAAAAACATAATATGTTTTCTCTAATATTCTCCCCCAACCCCGCCCATATGAGGGTGTGAGGTATAATATTAGAGAAAACATAATATGTTTTCTCTAATATTACCCCCCACCTCTACCCTCACACCCTCATATGGGTGGGGGTGGGGGGTAATATTAGAGTAAACATAATATGTGGGGGGTAATATTAGAGAAAACATATTAAACCACATATGAGGGTGGGAGTGGGGGGTAATATTAGAAAAAACATAGAAAACATATACGATTGTATAGTCAAACAAAAAATGATCCATTTTGAAGAAATTGCAAATATTAATGAATAAATTGCATAATCTTGTAACCAGCTATTGTATAGGCAAACAAAAATGATTGATTTCAAAGAAATTGCATATATGCATGAATAGATTGCATAATCTTGTAACCATGGATTTGATTGGATGAAATTAAGATCAATTCCTTGCAAATAAATTATGTTGCTTTCTAGAATAGAAATAAAACTTCACAGGAAGCCAATTGAATACGAAGATGAATGCTATGAAATTTTATAGACTTTGAGGAAGATGATCACATATATAAAGTGATGCAAGATGCACCAAGATGAAATTATTTAAACCTAATTTAATTTTTTTATTTATTAATGGGCTTAACCATTGGCTTAGATCTTGAGCAAAGGTTTACGCCTGACCAAGAAGTTCAATCTCCAAATAAATAAATTTTAGATCAACAAATGAACATTGTAACAATGGTAACAAATATTTATGTTAGATTTGAAGTGAAAGGTGGTTTGGTTAAGGAATCATATTCATTGTTAGTTGGTACAATAAATCGAACATTTTGAATGTTTGGGTAGCGTGTGTATTATTACAACTCCAAGATCTCACATGCAAGTTCAGCCATGTATAATTAAATTACAACTCCACATACAATCTCGTAAGTTGAATTTTTATCAATAACAAATATATCTTATGCAACATGATTTTAATATTTTATTATTATTTTAGATAATAATAATAATAATAACTATTTATCCCCCGGGGGGGCAGGTCAATTGGCAAGTGCCGTGAAAATGAAGTTCCATGAGGTTTCGAGTTCAATTCCCCCTGACTTACCTTGTGTGCCGCGTAAGGGGCATCGTGGGAACACTTGGAGGTTATAGTGGTAGCAGTTGGATAACACGGCCACGTGTAACGCGAGCACGTGCCCAACTAGTTGCTGATTCCTCCAGACACACAAAAAAAAAAAATAATAATAATAATAATAATAATAATAACTATTTATTTTTAAGGTCACGACCAAGTGAGACACCGAATTGATATTAAAATGTCATCATTTTATATTATCATGGAACTTTGACTAATTATTAAACGAGTTGAACGTTTTTCATGAAAATTTTGATTTTGATTTTTGATGTCCTTTATAACTATACTTTTAAAAAAAATAAAAATTGTTATAATATAATTTTTAAAAAAAATTGAGACACCAAAATCCTAAATATTTATGAAATTTTATTTCCTATCTTTTCAAGTATAACAATAATTTTTTAAAGGCCCACAGGGGTGTAGACCGATTGGCAAGTGCCGTGTAAATGTAAGGAAATGTAAAAGGGAGGTCTCAAGTTTGATTCTCACCCCGATTTACCCGTGCCTGGTGGTTATAGAGGTAGAGGTAGCAGACAGGAGCGAGTTGCCTATTCCGCCAGTCACAAAATAATAATAATAATAATTTTTAAAGAAAATAAAATATTTCTTTCTTGCATTTTTTTAAAGGTTTGATAAAGAAAAATTGATCTCAATAACAATCATATCATTATAAAATTGAAGTTATACAAGCTATGGGTCTTAAATTAAGAATTTATCATTTGAATATAAGTATAGATGTTATATGATTTATACATCATATATTAAAAAATGGCATTGTCTAACTGTTCTATGAAAATACTTTTTTTGTGGAGATATAAATTTGCACAAAATCACTATTTTTTGTTGTTTAAAATCCATTTTTAAGGCAGAAATGGATTCAACATGCTGAAAAACCCCTAGGGCACTCGAATTATATAGAAATAATCACTCAAATCTGCGGATCTAATAATTTCTCGCCGGATTTCAGGCAAATGTCCTTGGAAAATATCGTCGGAAAAGAGTCCTTTTGTAGAACATTTAGACTATGGCTAAAAATAGTATTTAGAAATATCAAGGCACATTATAAGGTGGTCTCTTTAGTACTAAATTGTAATTGATATTCAACAACTTTGGTGATTATTCATTTGTGGTGATGCTCCTATTGAATTTGAACCCTTCTTGTTCCTAGTGACATAGTCAAACTTATCAAGAGTGTGCCAAGTTGATTTGGTCATATTTACCAATAATTTCTTGCTAAATTATTAGTAATAGAAAATCTTTTTAGTAAATGGGATAAACCATTGGTATTTATTATAGAGTTTGATCCCTTCAAGAGAATCAAAACCAAAATCTCTCTCCAATTTTGAAGAAGAGATGTCACATATAGCTCATATATATTTTTATTAGTACAATAAATCATTGAATTTTCCCTCCCTCAAATGTTAATAAAAAATTTCAAAATCAATAGTCATATGAATATTAATAAAACATTTCAACTTCAATCAAGTATCTATGAACCATGATTTTCAATTTCAATAATATGTTCATGGACCATGAATTTCAAGGGGGAAATTAACTAATATCAGAATACTTAGGAAAGAAAATTTATTGGAGATTCTTAAACATGAGAATGGTAATTAATTTGTTAATTCAGTGCATTAGCACATTTTACAAATAATCTATTTCATTGGTTTTAGTGTAGGTTGTTCCCTAGGTTTGGCATCCTGGTTTCTCTTGAAGCATCTAGTCCTCTCCTTATCTACGTGGAAAAACAAAAGGTTAGTAGGCTTCTGCTCTATTGCAAATTTCTTGAGAGATTGTTGGAAAGGGGATACACTATTAGATATGATAGATTGTTAGCAGTTTGAAATGAAGCAACACACCTTCTAGGGGAGGCGGGTGTGCGGGGGCGGGGGGGAGGGGTTGTTGTATAGCCCCATAGGAATTAAATAATTGGATTATTTTTGGAACATTGGTATCACTACAAATAATACTGCAAAATCTTGTGTGGTCTATCAAGGGGTGCAACTAACACTTCATAAGTAACCTACACAATTAAATATAGTCGAGGACTCTAAGAAAACCATACAATACTTCATCATTGACTCCAATCCTAAGGAGATCAAGTTAAAATCTCTCATAGAAAGGATCCAACTCTCTCTTTCCAATATCTTTGTCCAATTTTTGCACATTTTAAGAGAAAATAATAAGGAAGCAGGTGAAATGGATAATAAAACCATTGGTTTAGCCCCTGGCTTGATGGGAGTTTGTGGGCGTAAGAAATGTAACCCCTCCTTAATGAAAGGGGCTAGGAATTTGGGTGGGACCCTAGGGGTCCATGTAAGGTTCTCTCAGAGGAGGGTGTGTGGCGAGTTCATGCATAAGGTATTTCTTTGTGCCCTCTTCATGTCAAGATCATGACTAGACATCCTCTTGTCTCTTCGGTTCATGGTGAAGGCTTGGTTGTTATCAGATATAATTGTATCGCAGGTGAAAATAAGGTTATCAACATGTGGCATATGTACCCAACCTCGTGGGAAATCAAGGAAGGCAATACTTTCAAAGCCTAACTCGAATTTGTGTGCGTTGGATTTTATGGGAGCTGGGAGCGAATTAATGATTCAAAGATATGCTCATGTGTTGGAGGTACAGGTCTTGGTGACGAAATTTGTTAAAGAGGTTTGCTGGGTGGTAGTGTCATGCGAAGATATCATTGCAATACGTGGTTGTGATATGGAGAAGAAATATGATGCATGTATTCATATGATCTCTTCTTGCTGCAATTCATTTATAGCAAGGATTGAACTCTTAATTTCTAGCAAGGCGAACACTGTTTTAAGGAGAGGAGAAAATTGGAGGTGTAATTTCATTATGTGGCTTATCCAATGGCCCTTGGGTGGTAAAACAGTGTGTGAAAAATATCTGGTAAGTGACTATAACAATCTTTTGAATTGATTTGGTTGTGGGGATAGTAGAATTGAATATGTTGGCCAAGTTATCAACTCGGTTGGTGGCATTCTGGTCTTTTTCCAAGACGTAACTGGAATTGCATTCTTGTGCATCATTTTTGGTTACCTCTGCTCTTGGGTTGCATTCGAGTGAGTGGGAAGTTCGTAGGTTTTGTGGTTGGTGGGGTGGTGGCTCATCTTCGAGTTGGATTTAGTAGTAATTACATGCACATGATGGAAACAAATAAATTTGGGTTTTCGGTCTAGGTAGAGGAAGAGATCGATGATAAATTATCCACAAACCATAAGTTGGAAATCCATATTAATACCCTCATTTCTACAGTCTCATTTTCCTTAGAGACATTGGGTCAACATCGAGTGCTAATTGGGCAGCTTCAAGATGAGGTGGACTACTTGAGAAGACATGGGGAATCTTTGTAGCAACAATTTGATCATTGGGAAGTAAGGATTGAGTCACCAATCTAGGCTTTGGACTCGGTCTGCTCACACAGGTCGAAGAAGAAGTGGGTGCGGTCATTGTCGGACCTGAACATTGTAGTGATGTCCTTAGAAGAGGAAATTATGAAAAGGGAAGAGGTTTCAATGCATCTTTTTTAGGATTAGCATGTTTTGTTTTGTTTTTAAAATACTTGATGTATTTTACCGGATATATTTAGTACAGTATGGTAATAGTAATAGGAGATTATGGATCTATAGACATAATATAGAAACATGGATAGTAGAAGGACTTCTGGAACTGAATTTTTTTTATGTTAATCAGTTCCTAGATTTTGTACCCAACGACCTCGTCCGAGCCCTTTTTAATGAATAAAATTTTCCAGTCTTTGTTAAAAAAAAATGAAGCAACACACCTTCACGGAAATGTCATGCACCACAACTATAGAAGGAATGCACATTGCACCAATATTTTCCTATGAATGCTATGCAAAAAATAAAAGATACTACCTATGTTAAAATTTACATCCTTGATCACTACTCTAATCCTATTATTCTCTTATGCCATAGTGGAGGTCAGAAAGTTGTAGCATCTTCTATGTTTTGAACATAATTATATACATGCAATTTTTAATCATATGATACAATTGCAAATATCATTGTTGTTTTTCAATGTAATTAGAGGATAATGCTAGGAATATGTAGGTATTTCCTATTTTGATAAGACATATATAATTTATCTTATGAACAATTAATTGAAAATTAGTTCTAAATAATACTAATCACATGGTTTTGTATTTACTAGTAATTACTGATGATAATAAAAGTTACCTTCTATTTTATTTCATTTGCATATAAAATTATGATTCAATATATGGGTAACAAATAGCTTTAGATGATATCTAGAATTAAAAAATTTACACATGTAACATATTTTGCTTTTGCTATATTTGGACAAATTTATTATGCCATTCACTTCTCTATATTATATTTTTTTCATCATTTATTCTCTCACTAAATATGATGGTCATACAAGCTTATGTTACTTAGTTTTTTTTGGTGTTCCCTTTTCCTGCTTCAGGGGTATGCTAGTTTTAGTAATGTTGATTTTCTTCTTTACGCTGGTTAAAATAGAGAGATACTTTTGATCTTCTATATTAGGGTTGATATTATAGATTAGGGTTGATCACTTCCTTGTAGTATCTTAATTTTCTCTTATCCTCTAATTCTTTATCACACCACAATTTCTCCTTAAATTTAGATGTAATAATATTTTTAATATTATTGTTATTCCATAAAGTGACCTCTTCCTCGATACCCCAATGATTTATCCTAGACTTGGCATCTTAATGCCAACCCCTTGGAGCCACGAGTGGTCATGACTAGATTTTGAAGCAACCTTAGTGGGCCTCTTGTGTTCAATGTTGTTTATCTTATTCTTGTACATTAAGTACCTAGTCATAGTCATGCTCTCAATGGGGAAAAGTCTCACTTCTATGAGGAGGATAGGATATGGTGTGTTTCCTTTAATCTTAAGATTATAAGTTATAAAACACTTTTGTATTTGCTTGATCTTTCTCCATGATTCTCTAGAGATGTTATAGCCCTAAAATTCACAACCACATAAGATAACATGAGTGACAAGAGTCTCAAAAGGAGTTTGTTTGTTTGTTGGTTGGTTTGTTTTTTTATTTTTTATTATCACAAAGCCAAAGGTCTATTGATTTACAACTATTGTCAAGTCCATAATAAGATTTCCAACCCCCATTTATCCTTTTCTCAATTCTATAGTTCTAGTTTATCTTGTGTTGAAGATCGATTATGATATGTTTGTATGAAGTCACTTCCTCCAATTTGTTATTTGCATACATGAAATTAGCGTAAGAAGTTTTTTGGGGTTTGATTATCATAACCTTTGTTTTGTCATTGTTAAAAATCATAAATGCACTAGAGGAAAAATCCTTAAGAATCTAAGTTAGTTGCTTGTTGATATCATTGGGACTCCTCACCATAAGAATAACATCATCAACATAAAGAAGAAGGATGATGTCTATTCAACCTAGAGATGTGTTGACACATATTTCTTCTTCCAAGAAACCTTCTAACTTGTTGATGTATATGCCCAAAAGGGTAGTGGACATGGGACAACCTTGCTTAACTCCTATATTACAATTAATTTCTTTCAACTTGTCCTTAATGTTCCTAAACTTGGCAATAACATTCTCGTACAACCTTAATGCAACAACTCTCAATTCAAAATGAATGTTTAACTCTTCTAATTTATTCCAAAGGTTAGTTTTGGGCACTATGTCAAATTATTTTCTAAATTTAACAAAGAAACATGGGAAATTGGTTTTATTATTGTGACCCTCCTTCATAATGATCTTAATCATAACAAGGTCATCCACAGTTGAATGATAACTTCTAAATCCAACTTGGCCTTTAGTTCTTTTTTTTGTGTGGCTTTCTAACCATACGTTGATCTTCTTTTCAAGAGTAATTCCATATAAGTTGGTTAAAATAGGGCTCATCATAATGGTCCTATAATCGAAGGGATTGTTTTTATCCCCTCTTTCAAAAATAGGGATAACAAGGTTTTGTGTTTAGGGTTTAGGGAAACCCTATGTGATTATTAAATTGAAGAGCTTCTGAATATAAAGGATGAAAATATGCCCTCCAATTTTTAGGATGTATACTTGCATGTAGCCTTTGATGTCCATAGCTTTCCCTTTTGTGAGCCACTTAACTCCAAACTCTATAATGTCTTCTAAAAAAAAAATATGCATTTATAGAAAGGGTTTGAATGTTGTCCATGACATTAGGGGATTCGTAAAACTTTTTAATGTAGGAATTTCAGTCTCTCAAATGAATCATATAATTTTATTTAGTTTTATAAGTTAGAATTTTCCTCTAAAATTTCTTAAAATTTCTTAGGATCTAACTTAGAGAGATATAAAAGTTCTCTTACTTAGTACATTTTTTTTTCTATTAATTATAACTTTGTACCTATTATAAATCATGTGAAAAAAAATTCTATTTTTAGATTTAAAAATAAAAAATAAAAAAAATGCAATACTAAACAACTTAAATCTTTAAAGATCTCCTTGCAATTTCTCTAAACCATTAATAAACAATATCCTCGTACTAAAGAATTTGAAGATATACATAATAAATCTCAACCTTATCAATTTGCGTATGATCTATTCCAATTACTTTCAAACATCACATCAACTTTGATAAGTTCAACTCTTTAATGAATTAAATAGGCTTTACTTCCATTCTATACTACTAGATCTTGAAAATATTTAATTACATTTAAAACATATATAGCCCAATATCAATACAAATAAAAATATCCATAAATACTTACATTTTACACCCTTTTCTAAGCATGTTTGGAATCTCTTTCGTAACCTTAGCAAAATTGGGCATAAACCTTGTAAATTTATGTTTCGAAAAGAACATTGAACAACCTCAACCTTCTTGTAAGGAATAGTATATATTGTTTCGATTATTTATCTTTACTCCATCCTTCGAAAGGATGAATGAGTTCTTCATATTCAAAGACATCTCAATACGTTTGGAAAAATATTTTTTCGAATGGATGGGATCATCGACAAAGAAATCAAAGAGATGAAGAAGATGAGGAGGGCGATGGCACTGGAGCGTTTTTCGGCGGGAGTTTTTTTTTTTAATCTTAAACAATGATTTTTGTTGCAGGTTTTCTTGGGATGACTAAAGGATAGGCGAGGTTTTTAAGGATGGAACTGTTTCTTTGGTTTCCATGGAAGAATCTCGTTGTTCTCCTTTCACTGGATAGAGTTTGGTGGGGTCTACTTAGGATGGTGAAGAGTTCGCTCCTTGGTTTCTTATAGGCAGTTTTCCTTTTATCCAGGCTTCCCGGGATCTGTTGTTTTTAACTGCGAAACTTTCCGGGTTTCTTCACTGACTTGGTTTGATGTCTCTGACGGGTTCTAGGATACCCTGTATTTTCCCTCAGATTATCGGACTGTCGTTTATGGCTTAGTTATTGTTTCTCGTTGTTTTCAGAGAAGGGTGATTTGACTTGCAGTAGCGGTGGAGCCCATTATTTTGTCTTGAGTGCGCTCCAACATGGAGCATGAGGTCAGCACATTGCTTAGCACGGCTGACAAGGAGCAATGGGCAAGGAATGGATTCTTTGAAGCGATAGATTCATTAAGTGTCTTAAATAAGAACACTGGTCGTTCTTTAAATGACCTTAACGACACCTGCAGTTTGGACATAATACCACTGAATGCTATCAACTCCCCTCATAACTCTTTGGCAGATGTACAGTACCCACCTCAGTCACGTACTAAGCTAGGCAAAAGCCTCCCTCCTTCTTCGAAGAACTTCCAGAGTTGTTTCAGAGCAGAGGATGCTAAGGTGAAGAGAGGTGATCCGTTTTTTAAAAACACTGAGACCCCTTCGACCATACCTGTGGATAGCTCTGTACAGGTGAAGCGTTTAGCTAAAGTTTGGAAACTTAAGAGACTTAGGCGAAGGCTAGTCATGGGGGCCGATGTAGGGTTAGAAGAATCCTGCAACTTAGTGCTCTGCATTGTTGTTGCTAGGATGGCCTACCGCTCGCATATCCGGATACAGATTGAAGAGTGGGTTCAGAAGAGATGGCTCCCTTTTTTAGGATACTCTCTAGTCTTCCTTTCCTTATCCTGGGGATGGTTCGGCTTTGTATTTCGAAGTCCAAAAGACACTAAGCATATTCTGGAGGTATTTTGGCAAATGGATGGTGGAAGCTTAATGATTAAAAGATGGAGATTCGATTTTAATCCGAATATAGAGTATTTTAGTTTACGACATCTATGGGTACTTCTTCCAAACTTGCCATTACAACTGTGGAATCTTAATGCGTTGAAAGCGATTGGAGATTGCTTGGGTCATTTCATTGGAGTAGATGAGGCAGTGTTGTATTCAAGTGATAAAAGGATGGTGAAAGCTTTAGTCGAGATAGATACCCATGCAGGTTTATCTGAAGTGTTAGAAATAGAATGGAGAGACTTCATGTTCACTCAGAGGCTAGACTATTTAGGTCTGCCATTCAGATGCTCCAAATGTAGATGGATAGGGCACTTGAGAGCTAGCTACACTTTCTCACAGGGTTTAAGCGAGGATAAAGGAACCTCTGATGAAGATTTTGATGATACAGTTTCAAAATTAGTGGATGAGGGTGGGGAAACAGAACCGTCGACACCCAGTTCAGAGGATTGTATTGAAGGAGAGGACACATCCTTTGTTGGTAAGTTAAAATTCCACTGTCCGAGTATTTTTAACTCATTATCTATGTGGGAGACAGATTTTCTAAGTAAGAATTCAGGCTCTATTTTTTCTTTTGGGGAAGATTTTGTTAGAAATAAGTTGTCTGGGTTAGCAGTTCCTGTGCTGAACGAAGTTGGTGAAAAACCCCTGTCGGATTGTCCTCCTGATCCCTCTAGTTTACCTTTTCCTTTGGGTCAAAGCGAAGTGTTGATTTCTTCTCCAATTGTCAAGGAGAATGTCATCCTACCTGAACTTTCGGATCTTGGTAATGATTCTCTTTTGTTCCCGGGATATAGTGAATTGCCTCCCAGTGATTCGGTTTTGGATAGGACTCTGTCTGATTTGATTTCCCCTATAGTTAAGTCTACGGTTCCCATCCCTTTAGTGACTTATAGGGGTAATATCCCTCTAAATTGTCCGGCAGAGACGGGCTTATTGGATTCTAAATTTTTAGCTACTTCTCCTTCCAGTTCTGAACCCGCTTGGTCTCGTGGTTTGGGTTATGAGATTTCCCCTCTTAAAATGAGAAGTGGTCGACGTTTGGCAGGAGCCGGTATTAACGCTTMTAAAACTCCTACTTCTTCTACTCAACAAAGGGCGCTTAGARGCATTAAAGCCCAAGCCAAGGTTAAACCATGRTAATGCTCTCCTCAAATATTAGAGGGGTTGGAGGGCCCCTTAAATTGGCCTCCTTTCGTAGATTATTGAGTAAAACTTCTCYGAATATTATTTTTCTTCAAGAGACGTTGGTGTCAGCYGAAAAATCCAGATCCTTCATGAACACTCTCAGACTTGATCGGTGTGTCTGTGCGGTCAGTGTAGTTGGTACTTTTGGAGAACTTTTGGTATCTTGGGATCCGTCCTTTTTTTAGTTGGTGCCTTACTTATGTATTGGTGGCATMTTTTTGTCAGGTTTTTCAAAAGTGGACAAGAGGAAGATTTCTTTTCTTAATTTGTATGGACCCTATCAGGATCATAGAATTTTCTGGGAAGTATTAGAGGATGCTAGTCTTCTAAACATCAGTGATTTAATTCTAGCAGGTGATTTAAACTTAACTACTTCCTCTGATGAGTTATGGGGTTTATCATCTCACTTGGATTCTTTAGCGAGCTTCTTCCAAACTCTGTTTTAGAAGAATGGTCTTGTGGATGTACCTCCGCCAAAAAAAGTGGTGACTTGGCGAAATGGAAGATCTGGTGATGAATGTATTTCAAAGAGACTTGATCGTTTTTTAGTTGCTGAATCTCTCATCTCAACAGTGCAGAAGTTTCGAACTTGGGTTGAGTATCCCTTTTTGTCTGATCATGCCTATGTTTTGATGGAATTCGGATCATGTTTTGCATCAGTCGCTTATCCCTTCAAATTAAACCCGGAATGGTTAAAGGATGATACTTTCGGGAATGTTTTCAGGCTGGTATGGAATGACCCCCGACATTTTTGTATAGATGGTGCTCAAAAGAGATTGGTCAATCAGATATCAATGCTGAAATTAAGAATTAAGGATTGGGCCAAAGAGAAAAGAATTAAGGATCAGGAAGATTTGTCAAAAATTGAAGAAGCTATTGAATCAGTTTACACCAATATAAATTTGGGTATTACTATGATGGAGGATTCTTTAAAATTGTCAAAGCTAGAATTTGAAAGAAATCGACTACTTTTGGCAGAAGAGGAGAGTTGGCGACAAAAAAGTCGGGCGATATGGATTAAGAGTGGAGATAGAAATACTAAGTTTTTCCATCTATATGCTAGCCATAGAAGGAATAAGAAGTTTATCTGGGAAATCAATGATGAGAAAGGAAAGGTTCATTCCGGTCAACAAGCTATAAAAGAGGAAGCAGGCAAACATTTCAGGGCTTTTTACAATGATATTGATCAGTCTTTCATGGAGGAACGATTGAATTCAGTAAGACTTTATCCTACCTTTGTAACTGCTCTGGAGGTTCAGGAATTAGAAAAAAGAGTAACAAAGGATGAAGTATTGGAAGTTATTAAAGGTTTTTCCAGGGACAAAAGTCTTGGTCCGGACAGTTGGATTGTCAAATTCTACCATTTCTTTTTTGAGATGGTTGGTCAGGACTTGGTGGATATGGTCGAAGAAACAAGGTTGAAAGGGGAGATCATTCTTGCGATCAACTCTACCTTTGTGTCTTTGATTCCAAAAGTTAATAAACCTATAGTATTCAATGATTTCAAACCAATCTCCCTTTGTATCCTCTGTTACAAAATAATTTCAAAAATCATTGCTAAAAGACTTCGACGTATTCTATCCAGAGTACTATCAGAAGAACAAATTGGTTTTCTCAAGGGTCGACAAATTTTGGATGCTATAGGAACAACTCAAGAATGTCTTCATAGCATTAGAGCAAAGAAAATGAAAGCATTGATCCTTAAAATTGATTTGAGAAAGGCTTACAATTGTACTAGATGGGATTTTTAAAGGTTGGTTCTTCATCAATGTGGTATTGGGTTAAAGACTACAAATTGGATTATGGCCTGTGTAATCTCCACTACTTATGCTACATTAATAAACGGAGAGGCAACAAATTTCTTTAAAAGCAACAAGGGTTTGAGACAGGGATGTCTGCTATCTCCGTTATTATTTATCTTAGTAATGGAGGGACTTAGTCTGGCGTTAAAGAAAGCTAAATTTGAGGGTCAGATAACAGGGATTAAAGTATCTAGTATGATTAGGATCCTCCATTTACTTTTTGTAGATGATATTCTTATTATGTTAGAAGCATCTTTAGCCGAGTGGGAAAAAATTCAAAGTATACTCCAAGTGTTTTGCAGGGCATCGGGTTTGATCATTAATAAACAAAAGTCCACTATTCTGCATGCGGGTGTCGATTATGTTTCTCTTCAAAGAATTGTAGATGCTCTCAGTTTTTCTATTCAAGACCTTAACTGTGGTTTTAAATATTTGGGTTATCTGATGAAACCAGTGTTAATATTATGGTAGCTGCGGGAGGTATTTACCCCCACGT
>ML793435.1:139160-150943 GCA_009831015.1 Picea engelmannii | reverse complement strand
CAAACTAGAAGAAGGTACGCAAACATTTATTTTTGTGATTTAAATAACTCTCCAGTTAGGAGGGAGCATTTATTTGCAATTGAAAAATAGTCCTGATTGGACATATGCTTTCCTGTTCGGAAAGTGGATTGAGATTTCTGACGGACAATGACTTCCCATTGTAGTTAACATGGGAGGCAGAGTGATTGCTAATGTATCATAGACAACTACTTCAATTTATGGGGAGTGTTCTAGGACAGTCATTCTTCTTGGCAATCACTCTGAGTAGTGGTCAAGTAGAATGGTCCGCCTCACCGGGCAGTCATTCTTTCGAAGTTCACAGTTGTGGGAAATTTCGAAGAATGGTCCGTTTTGGAGGTTGATGCAGGACATACATTCCTCAAGGGTTATACATTCTCTCCAAGTTACACTTTAGTGTCGGAGGAATGGCCCAGGGTGGGGAATAGTCCAGGCTCAGCAATTAGGGACAGTTATTCCTCGAGGGCAGACTCATTCTCTCCAGGTTACACTTTTCTTAGTGTCGGAAGAATGGCCCAGGGTGGGGAATAGTCCAGGACAATCATTCCTTAGGGAAAACTCATTCCCTCCAGGTTACACTTTGTTTAGTGTCGGAGGAATGGCCCAGGGTAAGGAATGGTCCAAACATTTCTTAGGGTAGACTCATTCTCTCTAGGTTACACTTTGTTTAGTGTCAGAGGAATGGCCCAGGGTGACAAATGGTCCAGGCTCAAAAATCAGAAATAATCTTTCTTCCTTGTTTGTGAAGAATAGGGCATATATTCTTTCAGATCTCACAGACGTGAGTGAAAGATCTGCCTAGAGGATTCAGTTTATCTTTAACAGTATTTTTCTATGCAGGATGGCATCAGATGATTGTTATGGATAGTAGAGATATACTACTGTGGTGGATATATTCCACTGTTCGTGAGGCAGATATTCTTTTAGAGCTCACAGATGTGAGTGAAAGAGTATCCCAGATAATTCAATCTATATCATAACATTGTTTCTATGCAGATGAAGACTATTGTGGTGGCAGACATTCTTTCAGATCTCACAGACGTGAGTGAAAGATTGGCCCAGATGATTCAGTTTTTATCATAACATTGTTTCTATGCAGAATGTTCTCAGATGTTTGTTATGAAGACTATATGACAGT
Source organism: Picea engelmannii (assembly GCA_009831015.1). NCBI lineage: Eukaryota > Viridiplantae > Streptophyta > Pinopsida > Pinales > Pinaceae > Picea > Picea engelmannii. The sequence goes on along the minus strand of ML793435.1, from coordinate 149,787 downwards.
AGATGAGGACTACTGTGGTGAATATGTTTCATCGTTCGCAACCATATGTTGTTGATCAAGTACTTATGTATTACTTGATGTGGTATTGAATCACTAGATTGTAGTTATGTACTACTATGAATAGACACATGTGTGTTCTATCCTTGTTCTAATTGACTTGAAGACTATCAACAGTTTGTTGGAGATAATGATCATTCAGATGAATGATGAACAGAGATTTTCCAGACGGAAAATAGTTCAGAGCTTTTTACTCCTCTTGTATCACTCCATGGTGAGAGTGACTTATCCAACATCATATCTAATTACTCATATGAAGTATGGTTTTGAGAGATGATGTAGTTGATGGTGATGGTGATGCTCATGATCTAGTCATGAAATAGTCTAGATGACTATATGATGCTACCGGGTAAATGGTATATTTTTGTGCTCAAGTCCATTTACCTGTAAATACCTCTCTGGCTAGGAGGGAGTGTTAATATTATGGTAGCTGCGAGAGGTATTTACCCCCACGTGTGAACCTGACAAGAATGGAAGACTCTGAGAAGCAAGAGAAACCCTAATAAGTTGGCTAATAACCCTAGAAGCCTTGTCGACTCAAGAAGATAATTTATATTAGGCTATTAGCCTCCAAGAGAAGAAGTCGACCATAAATAATAATAATATACTGAACAAACACTTATCCAGAAGGAGAAGTCGGCCCCAGCTTAACTGGCAGGATTACTATAAATATAGGGCACCAGTTCTCATTTGCAGCATCTCAGAATTGCAGTTCTGTAGTTTGGTGCGCACTGCAATTGCAGTCTTGTGCGCAGGTTTGGAGGAAGAGTTGGTGTAGCTGCAACAGCAACAAGATCTCAGTTTTGGCTTGAATATCTCTTAGCTAGGGTTTGGAACATCTGATCATCTTTTTGTGATGCGCTATCCCTGGGGATTGATGCGCTACTCTTTGTTTGGCTATCTAGCCTAGGGTTTGCTTCCGGAGGAATTCTTAGTCAAGGTTAAGGTGCTTAGAGGGAGGCTTCGGCCTATGGTTGGGTGACGAAGGTATCATCAATGGTAAAACGAGCACACCATCTTCTATATTCTAACAACCAGGAGGCTATAATACCACGGATTGGTAGTGGTTAGTTGATAGGTTTGAAGCGAGGATCAACCATTGGTGTAATAAGTGGCTCGGTTTGGGAGGTCGCCTAATTCTTATAAAAGTTGTGCTTGAGAGTTTACCGGTCTATTAGCTGACTATTGCTCATATTTCTGTAACAGTGTTATCTAAGTTACGTAGACTTAGTTTTGATTATCTGTGGGCTGTAAATAAAAAAAAAAGGTTCTATCATCTTTGTAATTGGCAATTCTTAGAAAAACCCAAGTAGCTAGGAGGATGGGATTTACGTACAACATCTTTATATTTTATAGAGCACTAGCTACTAACACACTTTGACGAGCATTATTGAAGCCTGGAATATGGAAAAGGGTTATCAAAGAGAAATATCTGCCTCAGGTTCCAACAAGCACTTGGTTGAGATCGGTTGCGAACTTTACTTCCTTTGAATCACAATCATTGAAAAATATTCTCAACACTTTGCCAATTATTTTTCACAGGATAGCATGGAATCCCAACGTCAGAACATCAATAATTATTCGCAGAGACTATATTAGTGGTTTGATTGAAGTTTCTTTGATTTCGGAGGACCTGATTCGGGAATTAAATAGAAAACATATCTACTTTCTTTTTCAAGTGAGTCGACCTTCTTCAGAAATTTTGTTGGGGTAGAATTGGGTCACGAGCAACGATTTGGGACTAGAAGGGGACTTGGGCAACGAGTGGGAAAGTTACAGGTTTCAACTAATGCATGTTGGCATAGTCCTAAAGGAACATCCTGCTGAACTTAAGTGGATAGGAGATGACAACACTGGTATTATTTCCGTTAAAAATGTTTATAATACTCTGTCAAACAATTTCTGGACGAGGAAAGCAAAAGGTTGGAGAATTCAGTTATGGAAATGGAGTTGCCTGTTAAAGATCAAACTCTTCTTATGGCTATTAATGGAGAATAAGGTTCTTACTTGGGAAAACCTTCGGAGGAGGGGCTGGTATGGTCCTGGCATGTGTTGTCTATGTGGAAGAAATGAGGAGTCGAGCTATCATGTTTTTGTGAGTTGCCCATTCACAATTTCTATTTGGGAAGAAGTTAAGAAGAGTTATAATTTAGAAAATGGATGGAATGGTGTTTCTGTTAGTGAATGTTTACATAATTGGTCATATCAGAATAAACCAATCAGAGAGGTTTCCACACTCATCTGTTGGTTTATATGGAAGGACATGAATAAAAAACTCTTTGAAGATATTTTAACCTCGACAAAAAGAATACTTTTTCTTGCGACAGGTTCTATAGCTGCGAAGTAGAGTATATCATAGGCCTCTTCAAAAACATCTCAACTAATTACTTACCCTGAAGATAAGGTTCTAGCATGGTTCAATGGAGCCTCGCAATTCAGTAGAAATCAGTGTGGAGCAGGAGGAGTTATCAAATTAAACAATTTAGAGGAATTTTGTTGGACTCTAAATTCTATTTCAGGTACTAATTCGAAGGCGGAGCTTATGGGAGCATGGGCAGCCATCACTTTAGCAAAAAGCCTCGGTATTCAGGATCTAAATTTGATGGGGGACTCTTTGATTGTCATTAATTGGATTAAAGGTAAAGGTATTCTATAGGTGGCCAATCTGGAGAGTTGGAAAAACAGAATCATTGACTTATTGCCTTCTTTCAAGTCAATTTGTTTTGCTCATATTTATCGAGAAAATAACATTGTGGCTGATGGTTTGTCAAAAATTGCTCTAAATTCACCAATGGGTCATATCACCTACAACAAATGGTTTGGTGGATTGGAGGGTCCTAGTTTTATCCTGAAGTTGTAATCTTGGAACCTTTTTTTTTATAATGGTTTTTTGTAATAGTCTGATGACATGGCAGTTGGCTTGTATTTGGAACATAACTTTTGCCATGGGTATTAGTTGAGATTTTATAGTCTTGTTATGTTATTGTGGGCTCAGTACCCATGTGGAATAGATGCATAGTTTTTTTTTTATGGGCATTGGTCTCGTGTTGAGACAATGAATGATAGAAAAGTATAGTTTTTGTATGGCATCACAAGTCTTGTAATGAGACAATCACTGTAAAAGGATTATATTATTATAAATATAATGTGCAATTTTCTCTGAAAAAAAGACAAAGAAAGAAAAGATATCGTCTAAGTAAATGCACAGTCCATTGCTCTTTGAAACATGGCATTATCGTTCATTAAACTAAAATGCATCCGTAAAAAATTGAAATCCATAAATGAAAATCAAATAAAAAAGATAATCATAATCATAATAAAATATATAAAGAGTCATTTTTTTTTGTAAATAAAAAAGTGATATTTCCTCAAAAAAACAGTTGTCACTGTACATATCAGTTTAGGATCACAGGTTTGCCACATGTTCTGCTAAACTAGTGGAAACCGAAACATGTGGCATCCTTTTGTTCTTGTAGTCAAAAGTAGAAGCCACCACTTGCTCCGCCAAATAGTTGGAAACCAGAGCAAGTGGTAGTAGAGTGTTGTGATAGAGTTATCTAGACATGCAACAAAAGACTAAACATACAATCTCGATAGAGTGTAAGATAGGAAAACTAAGTAGTAGTACAAAAAAATCCCTGTGTTTTGTAGAGGGAGTGTTGAGAGCTTATAAACCTTAAACATTAGAGGAACTATTAGAACAATGGAACCTGCCATCCAGAGTGCCGCCGTGAGGAGTGAAGACATAAGGTTGTGCACAGGTTGGTCATCTCTGCTTAATTGGCGTGCTCGAGAAGGCGTCGAACAACATGTCAATTCTGCTACTGAGAAGAGTGTGCTTGTGGAGCTGCTCCATCATGTCCCTCCTCATCTCGAAGATGAGGTCCAGGTGTTCTAGCACCAGGAAGCAGGGTGAACTCAACTCTTGGCCCATGTCTGAAGTAGACGATGGAGGCTTAGTCGGGCGGTACACCTAGGGTATTTCTTTTTGGACTATACAAGCATCCCACTCCAAGGTTTTCGCTCGGTCGATCATGGAAGTCTGGGACCATGTAGAGGAGGGAGCCTGGTGGAACCATAATTGGCTCCTTCAGAATCTCCTCCTCGACATATGCCATTTGAGGCATCTTCAACTCCTTATTCCTTTGAATTAGAACTGTCGAGGAAGCCTGCACTAGTTCACGGAGGCATCTATGCCTTGTTGCATAACAATACCAAGAGGGACCCCTCTTGGGTTTCCCTCGCTCACGAGGCATGGAAAAGAAGGAAGGCTAGAAAAAACTAAAGAGAAAATCACGCAGAGCTGGACAACTGAGCAAAGCATAGCACAAATGTGACAATGGAATGGAATGAGACAATCCATAGCCAACCTGGTAGAAGTGGAGGAGTGCTCGGGAAGCTTAATGGCGCATTGAGAGTGCCATTAAACCTGCACGAGGGAGCTATCCAACCTTCCCCAGAGCTTGTTTAAGTTTGTCCTCCATCCAAGAAATGAAGAGAAGGGTGGCGACATGCCTTATTAATAACTCAGGCCGCATGTAGACTGCGTGGCACCTCATCTCGTGGGAATATATAAAGAGCCATTTATAAATATAATATTTATAAATTAAATTTAAAAAAATATATATAATTATAATTAATAAATAAATAAGTTAATTCATATAAGTGTAAGTTATTTAAGTGTATTTTGAATATTTGTTAAGGAAAATTATTACCTTTTTTACCCATATTTAAAATCTACTTTGTAACATGTTTATTTTTAATAAGCGTTTATGTGTTATATATGACTTATTTATGAATTGATAACTTGATCTTATTCCCTAGAGAATTTAGGGTTTACTGTAGGTACCGTCTTCAAAATAAGGAGAAGTACTCAAAAGGTTTTGGTTAGAGATATGTAACCTAGGAAAAAAATATGTGGGTGTGTGTAAGGAAAACCTTGTAGGGTCCCCTCTATTTTCATGGTCCACTCTCTTACTTTAAATATCGAGATGGAACCTCACATTCCATAAATGACACCTAGGATGTACACCTAACTCCAAGCGTACCAAGCGGATTCAACCCCGTGACCTTCTTGATTATTAGGACTTTGGCATGGAAAATCAAGTCACTTGAACTAACCCTTGGGACTATATATATATAATTTCAAGGATTAATTCAATTTGCGGAACCATCTTATAAAGGCATGTTGACAACAAGGACACCATACGTCACAAGTTCAAATCCAATAAATTCCCTCGAGGTTATTAGATGTTATTATGAATGGTGATTGACACGCCATCCATCCAAATATTTTGGGGAAGATGATGACATCATGTGAAGTTTCTCTCTCTATATATATAATTTACCATGTTGAAAGTCATATTGATAAGAAAGTCACGAAGACTAATCCAATCCACACGAGTCTCTCTAGATTCATGTCAAGATTAGTCCTAAACACCATTCACAAAATGTGCCCAAGTGCTCGAAGGATTTCCTGAAAAAATGTTATAGAAATAAAATATGAAATACAACTCACCATAAAAAAAAGATATACATTGTTAAATTTCAATGTATATTCAAAGTAGTCAAGTTCTATTTACACTAAACATGAAGTTGTGTTTTTTTTTCCAATAGAAAATTCTCTTGAAATTATATTAAGGTATAATTTCATTTACATCACCAAAGTTGATCCTTAAAATAGACCACAGGATCAGCCAGTTCAATAATTAGAAAATAGAACCATGCATTTGACTTGCTATATTACGTCCCAAAATGACAAAAACCAAAAGCAGAGAGTGAAAAAACTCATACATAAAAGAGTATATATCCTCTTCGAACTGGAACAAAAAGCAAGGATCTTCACCCATTTGATACTTCAAAGATGTCTAAATGAGTATGAGGACCATCAACCCCATTACTCCATTGATAAAAGGATAATCTGCCTTCCGGTTACAGCAACACCCTTTTAGATAATATATCGACCTCTTTATTGAAAACCTTATAAATATGATGGAAGCTGAAGTTGTGCTTAAACAACAAAGTGACCAAACTCCTAATTTATATTAAATATAAATACATAAAGTGAAATATGATACATTGTTAAATTTCAATGTATATTCAAAGTAGTCAAATTCTATTTACACTAAATATGAAGTTGTGCTTTAACAACAAAGTGGCCAAACTCCTCATTTATATTAAATATAAATACATAAAGTGAAATATGATACATTGTTAAATTTCAATGTATATTCAAAGTAGTCAAATTCTATTTATGCTAAATATGAAGTTGTGCCTTGGAAGGAAAGATTCTTACTTGGGAGAATCTTCAAAAAAGGGTTGTTATGGCTCCAGTTTATGTTTTCTGTGTTTTAGATAGGAAGAGACAACTTCTCATTTATTTATTAAATGTTTGTTTTTTCAGAGAGTATGGGTACTAGTATGTGACATATTGTTCTTATCTGGTGTTTGGAGAGGTGTCTCTATTGATCGTTGTCTATAGGAATGGGTAAAAGAAAGACACATGATGGTTGAATTACCAATTTTCATTATGTCTAGCATCGGGCTTACTAGGAACAATTTTATATTTGAAGGATATAGCCCTGACCATGAAGATACTAGTTTTAAAATTCTTACTTTTTTTCAAGAGTATCATAGAGACAAATGTGTAAATGTTGACTCTCCTATAAGATACTCTTTTCCAAATTTGCAGGATAATATACCGGTCGGTTTTTTTGATGGAGTTGTTTCTTGTGGTGTCTGTAGAGCAGGTTTTATTCTTAATTTGTCTCAACAACATTCATATCATGCATACTTTGGAGGTGACAGAGGAACTAATACCAAGGCATAACTGCTAGCTTTGTGGGGCATACTTTGGTTGGCTAGATCAACATTTATCAATCAATTACAAGTTCTGGGTGATTCAAAGGTCATCATCAATTGGGTTGAAGGAAAATTCAAGTTACAAATTTTGGAACTTGAATACTGGAATAGAAGGATTGGGCTTCTTAAACAACATTTTGGTTTTATATCATTTTCCCATATCTACAAGCATCATAATTCTGAAGCTGACTCTTTGTCAAAGATGGTAGTTAAAATCTCTACATGAACTCTTTTAATAGAAGAATGGATCAATGGGAGGATATCCTCCATGGAATCTTGTCCCTTGTCTCTGTCTTAGATGATATTTTATCTTAGTTTTTATTCTATGTGGTTGTGTATGAAGATTTGGAAATCTTTGTTTCTATGAATCTTCAGGTCTATTTTAATATGGTTGTCTTGGAACCATGAGAGGATAGGTAGTCATGTTTTGTTTATTAGTGTCTCGGGAAAGGAATGTTGATATCATCCTGATTGAATACTGGGATTTAGTAGTTGTTATATCAGCTTGGAAATATATCATCCTAATTGAATACTGGGATTTAGTAGTTGTTATATCAGCTTGGAAAACTATCTAACTGAAACAAGAAAAGTTATATACTGGATATATTATTTGATTAGAAATAATAGCAAGATAATGGCTTTTTTCCTTGTGAAAAAAAACAAAGTAACCAAACTCTTAATTTATATTAAATATAAATACATAAAATCAAATATGATTTATACTCTAATTAAACAAAGTAATAAGTGTGAATGTGTATTGATCACTGAAAATAAAAACAAATGACAAATTTTAATTTAACTTCAATAACAACTTGTATTTTAATTAAGTAAAGTGATAAAACTCAAAACTCAGTTTGTGTTAAATTGAAAAATACTTAAATTTTTATGTAAAATAGAATAAATTAATAAATAGATAATTTATTTTTAAAATTGTATGGATAAAAAATTTAATATTAAAAATCATATAAATAAAAAAATTAATTAAGAAATTTGATAAAGAAATTTGATACATAAATTTTAGTTTATTTTAAGACAACCCAATCATAAAATATGAAAAAAAAATTCAACAAATAAGACTTTACCCCAAAAAATAAACTACTCTATTAAATTAAGATGGTCTAATTATTGACTCACTCCAAACTTAAATATAAACTTTTACTTACACTTAAATGTAAGTTTGTACTTTTACGTGAAGGGATTAAATTTTAATACTGCTTTAAATATAATTTTGTACTTAAAAAACATAAACATTATGAAGTGAGTTAAGAAGGTTTTAATTTTTTTTATTTTTTTTTATTTTTTTTTTATAAAAGGAAATTCAATTGATTCCAAAATTTGTAGGAAAAAATTCCATGGTAAAATTCCTTTCGATAAAGTGGAATGGTAACTTAAAACACAATTTCTATTAAATTCGAATATTTTTAGTCTTTTTACTTATTAACTTATTTCAAAATTAATGGAATTATAATATCAACTAAATACTAATTTGTGTTCTATTAATAAAATTGTGAAATCATGACATCAACAAGAAGTTAAATTGCAATCGAGGTAGTATTTGGTTTTATACATCACATTATGGATAGGTGTTATTAAAAAGCACATAACCCAATGGAAGTAGTTTTAACAAAAATCATAAAGAATAGTAGTTTTCTTGCAAATACCTTTTACCTTGAAAGTATCTTTTGGTCGTAGAGTAAGATTTATTGGCTTGCCCCTCTTAAAACAGGGTAATAGCCTAAAACCCAAAGGCATGTTTTTACATTGAAAATATGTCCCTTACAACACACTGGTGAATTATTTCAAATGGTGTAGCGTTCCCTGAATAACAATGACTAGTCAGCCAACATTAATGGGTAGCAGATAAGAATGTCTGACTATCCTCATTGTCAATCAACCACTAAATTATGATAAATTGTGCCATCTTCAAAAGTACAAACTATTATTAAGTTGTACTGCCATTTGACCACTTACTCTCCGAATAGGTAAAACAGTGTCAGTGCCAAAAATTTAGGGGAACAATAACCAGCCTATTGCTCAGCATTCAATGCTGTGACAGAGAATATATACAGAATCCCACATATATCAACATATATACCAAAGTAATTCAAAGATATATACACCAGCTACCACGACTAGAGCATTGAATGCTGATCAACAGACTGATTATTATTGACCAAAAATTTCTTCTGACACACACCAGACACACACCAGACCTGTCAACACACCACACCTCTTAACACGAGCAGGATTGACATCCGTCACGGCCCACGGGTTCGAATCTCACCTGCACAACACACTGACTGGTCTGAACTTCAGCGGCACAGACACATTGACTGGCCTGTACACAATATCTATCCACCTACACCTCCGCGTCATTGCATACGTAGCTGGAGCCTGGAACTCCAGATCTGCACGCGGCCGCCGTATTTTTTTCCACTGAAACCGTTGTGAATTTTACCGTCTGTCACAAGCGGCAGAGTACGTCGTGTGTCTCTGCGTAAAAGAAATAAATACTCTGTATGTACGGCAACATTTTGAATTGGGCGGTGGAATAAGTTTGAGTTAAAAATAGAAGATTAATAGATAATAATGTAGGGAGTAGCTTAATTCGAACATTTTATGAAATGATGATTTTTGGGCGTACATTTTCTTGAAATTTGATTAGAAAATATTAAATTTTTATATTTGAGTGATTATTTCTGTATAATTAAATTGTTCTAGAAATTTTTCAATATGATGAATTCATTTCTGTATTTATAGAATAGCTAAACAACACCTATAATAATTATCATGTTTGTTGAATGGAATATGTATGCATAACCATTTTTTTCTTCGTACAAAGAGTTGAAAATTAAAACCAACATGCATGAATGCTTATACATATCATATACATGGTGTGGCAAGCCACATGATATGATGGATGGCAGTGGATGATTCATGCTCAGTAAATGTATATGAGCCAATGGGGGAGGGGGATAAAGATTTGTTAGGACGAGTTAATTAATAATCATGTTCCATCTAGGATTATTAGACTTATCTCTACATTTGTGTTGGTGGTGTTTAGTTACATGAATCCACATGTCCCTTACCTTGACACATTGTTTAAAGAGTGTCTAAATTATGTTTAGTTTTTCTTTTTTAATATACTATGTGATGGATGGTAAAAGTATATGGAGTGTAGTATTGCTTTTGGCTTAGTTTAAGTGGTTAAGTACTTTAAGTTTCATGTAAGAGATTTCTAGATTGATTTTTTAGGCTAACTTTCTTTGTTGTATGTGTCATTTGATGTTCTTGTGAGTACAAGTGTCATGAATTTAGAGTGAATAACATCCATGAAATGTGAGGAAGTGCCCAAGATTTTTCTATAAAGTTTTTTTTGGAAAAAAAACTTAACATCCAATTAGTTGAGTTCCCTTCAAAATGTTGTTTAACTGAAAGTACTTCATATTACCCATTTCACATGCTTTCCTCCAAATGTCCATTAAAATAAGTTGGATATGTTTATCATTTGAACATCTTGAAATTATTTCCACAACATATATACCTCTTTCTTGAAACTATCAATATCTTTAATCACTTCCCTCACAAAAAAAATATTAATACATCTTGAAAACTCTCAACAATACCAACATCATTCAAGCACATACACCTCTTCCTCCATGTAAAACCTCTCACCCCTTTCCATAATAAACTCTCTATATCTTCCAAT
>ML793435.1:120768-132385 GCA_009831015.1 Picea engelmannii | reverse complement strand
GATTTAACGTGGTTCACCCAAGATGGGCTTTGTCCACAACAACCAAATTCTTATATTATTCATAATCATCTCTTACAAAATATGTGCACTGCGCTCATAGATTATATCTTAGTTATACCCCAAAATTCCCTTGTCATTCGCACATACAATGCACACTTAGCTCTTCTTACTCGCTCACATATGCTTCTCTCTTATCTATCGACTCAATACTTAATTTCATAATCTCATTCTCTCATACTTGCATACTACTTTCTACCCGAAACCCTTAAATATTTATACATTTACATTAGGGTGTATCCCATTTCTAATGGACCAAAATTCCTAACGACTTCTAATTATCTTCCTTCCTTTGCGCGCGTTGGCCCCGAAAATGCGCTAACTTCCTTTCCTTCTTTAGCGAGCGCACCTGCGTAGTTTCCCAAAAATGGTCCCAAAAGTACTATCCCAACTACCCACCAACACTCACCTGTGGATCGTCCCGAGCCACTCAGTTCTTCCACTCCGCTCCCTTCAATGTTGTAACAAGCTTCTCAAAAGTCTCTTTTGTATTTGCAATCTTTTCATTTTCTTGTGCTTCTTGCACCACAATCTCATCTGTCGTATGTGTACTAATAGGTTTCTTCAACTTCTCTGCACTATCTTGCACTGCTTGCTTCACTATGCCCTCCACTTCCGTAAGTTCTTCTGTCACCCTGAAGGCTTCCTCCTGTAGTGGCTCCAAATTCTACACAAGATTTTGTTGTTCCGATATGATTTGGCTTATCTCTTGGTTCAACTACCTATTCTCAATAATTGCAGTCATCTTCTTTGTTGGTGGTAGAGTTTTCATTATATCTTTGATCTTTTGTGCCTTCTCCTATGCAGTTTGTAACCTTTGTTCCAACGCTTGTATCTCTGCATTCTCCAACAACTGAGTCCATACTTGTGTGCTTTCTTCATATAGCTTCACACATTCTTCATCCAAGCCCTTGATGTTCTCTACTATCGTCGCAACTGTCTTCTCCCTTTTCTCTCTTTCTTCGGGTGGCGTACGTGGTGTAGTGAACGCTTTCAAGTATACTGTTTTCTCACGGAATCCCTAAATAGCTTCACTGATCTTCGTCACTTGATCTCCCAATGAAATATCTACTTCCATTGGTATCTCTAGGAAGTTTTTGTATACTTCCAGCACTGCATTTTTCAACCTTCCTGCTCTCTGTCCAACCTCGTCTCATTCTTGCACTAGTCTACTATATTTGGTTTGCAGTGTTGGATTGTCCTCGTTTACTTTATCCAACTCCATCGTAGTCAACTCCACCCTGCATCTAAGTGGTGGGGAACTCTAATGCTCCTTTTGATATCTTCATTATTTTTTGCTCTGTTGATGCTGTTGCTGATGGTTGTGACTCTGTCATCTTGGTTGTACTCTCAATTTGTTCTTCCTCTCCCATTATGATTGGCGCTAACCTTGTTGATTCCAAAAGTTGGCGCAGTGTTTCTATCTGTGCCTACACGTTCGAGTGCATCTCCTCCTGTTTTTGTGCAAATCATATAAATGCTTCTTCTGTTACTTCCTTTACTTGATCTTCAATTTTCTCTAAGTCATCCTCTGTCAAGGCTTGGATGGGTACTTCCTTGAAGGCTTTCCTCTTCTTATGCTTGTGCGTTTTTCATTCCTTTGGATGTTCCTTCCTCTTTTCTCCAATGGGTGGTGTGATTTCCTAAACGTCACCTTCACCTTTTCCTTGTTCTCCTTGTTCCTATTCTTCTTCTTGGTCCTTTTCTGGTTCATGTGTCTCCTTCTCTGGTTGTGTCTCATGTTGTGCTTTTTCTATCACTGGGGTACTCCACTCTTCATCCCAATTGTTTACAATATGGCTGATGTCTTGCTCTGTTATCTTGTAATGCGTCGATAGCCATTGTTGATCTGGATCCTTCTTTGCCTAAATATACATATGGTGTTTCCCTGCCTTAAATCGCACAATGTCCTTATAAACTTCAACTATCTAGGGTTAAATGTGCGACGTCTCTTGAATGCATTGCCGAATAGCCTCCTTATAGACGTAGAAGGTTATGTTGTTGTCCATATGTTTGTTCTTGTGCGTAGTATGCCACGAAGATACATATCTTGCTGCCAAGAATGGTTTATGCATTCCTTCTAGGAATTACATTTCTTCTAGTTCCCTCCAAGAAGTCAATGCTATCAAAATTAATAACCATGCATAATGGAACTATGTGCCTTTCTCATGTGCTTCCCTGTAGTCCATTAAAAAATGATTCACGAGAAATGTTGATCAGTTCAACATCACTCTTTCTACACATTTATCTGTTGTTGATATGACTCTCGCTGGCACCTGGCTATTGTGACATTTTCTCAGTAGATTATAGGCCAACACCTATGTTGCAAATCTTACTGTATCATCATTGATGCTTGTGACGTCTAGTCTGCGCGCTCCTTTGTGTGTGCCATTTTTTCCTTCATTCTTTTTGCTAATGCTTTTTCCTGCATCTTTTATGTGAACAATGGTAGAGGGTCTTCCCCTACTGATGGATATCTTGTAATCCAGACAATCAAGTGTGTTTCAATCAAGATTTCTCTGTCCAACCATAAAAACCCTCCATGGACGCAACTCAACAATAATTTGACGTAAATGTTTATCTTCACACTCCTGCAAAAATGGGGTATCTCCAATAGATTTAGTATTCCTATTCTCTACAATCCTATCACCCATTCCTTCGGCTCAACTGTGATTACAAGTGATCCGAGGTTCATTCCTGCGCGCAAATAATTTTGTGGCACTAACTCTAAAAACTTCTTTAAATTTTCTAGGTTGTGGTCTGAATACCTCAGGTTCCCTATTGCACCTAACATATCTCCCTCGAAAGTGACCCTAGGTGGAATCACTGGTGTAACCATGTCATAATTCTCCTCCTTCTGTAGTCTAACATGTTTTTCTATTGAATTTCTTGGTGGCACATACACTCTGGGAAATTTGACTGGATCGAATGCCTCGAGGGTTTCTTCTTGTACTAGCATTGGTGCTTGCTTAGTGTGCGACTTCTTTGTCCATGATGTAGATTCTCCTGCCTTTGGTGGAACCATAGCTCTATGTAGTTCGACGTTGTCTTCAATACACTCGACTCTCTCTTTATTTAGCGTCGACTCTCCTTTGGTTCTCGATTCTCTTGAATGTGCATGCAACAATAACCTTTTCTCGTCGCCCTTGCTATATTTTTATAGCTTGTTTCCAACTATTATATTCCTCTTCGCGCCAAAACCTATAGCCCCATCCAATTGTACTCACTTTCAATTCCTTCCATATTATGTATGAAATTCGGATTATCCGACGGATCATGGTCTAGATTCGCTAGCTTGTCAAGTTATTCGTTGGCGCTTTTCATTTATGACTACATGTTCCTGCCATATTTCCATGACGTTTTCTCTTTAATGCTTTACCCATCCTCTGTGCAGGTCTTTATCCTGGTTCTTCACTTCTCCTTTCTGTGTGCAGTTCAACTTTCCTTCCTTTCCGTGATATTTTTTTATTCATCTTTGACTTTTCTAAACAATGCTCGATTTAGAACTTTATTCCTTTTTCTTTTCTTTTTATTTTCCTTTATAATACAATATAATACAAATACTATGGTACACAAGTTGTGTGGTTAGGCTAGTGCGCAGAAGCATGATTGTCCCTATTCAATTTCAACCGACTACCATTTACGAGCCCTTCCATGGTTTCCCCATTCAATTTCTCCAATTGAACAACACCTTCTTTTGTCACAAATATTATCACATACGGACCCAACCAGTGCATTTGGAACTTTTCAGGGTGTTGCAAAAAATTGTCGTCATAGAGAAAAACCAAGTCTCTTATATAGAACTTCTTTTGTTTAATATGCATGTCATGCCATGCCTTTTCACGCGCTTTCTGCACCTGCTGATGAAATCCTGCAACAAAACAGTCTTACTCTAGTTCCACTAATTCTAGCAATCTTTTCTCTACTACGCCATAATCTGTAAGCTATGTCAGTGCAACAATATGCAGACTCAACATAATGAACTCCATGGGAATAACTGCTTCCTCGCCCTATACTAAACAAAATGGTGTTTGTCCTGTCATCTTCTTACATGTAGTCCTATTTTCCCATAGTGCTGCAGGAATCCTCAAATCCTAGTCATCTCGATTTACATTACATATCTTCGTCAGTGCATGCATTAGGATCTTGCTAAATGCTTCCACTGTTCTGTTCACCTAAGGGTGATAAGGTGTTATCTTTTGGTGGTGAATCTGAAATTCCTTTGTCAAATAAGCAATCATTCTATTCAAGAAATGTGTTCCCTGATCACTCATAAGGGTTCTCAGACATCCAAACCTCATAACAACATTCCCAAAAATAAATCACACAATAATCTTCGCGCTGCAATCTTTGACAGGTTGTGCTTCAGACCATCGGGTCAAATAATCTGTCATAGTGATTGTATATCTTGCTCCTGACCTTTTTGTTGGTGGGTTGATCGGTCCAACAAAGTCAACTTCCCATTTACCATAATCTTGCAATGTAACTTATGGTACTAAAGACATCTCATATTTTCTATATGGATTTCCAAATCTTTGACAGACATCATAGGTATGACAAAACTCTTTAGCCTCCTTATGAAGGGTGGGCCACCAAAGTCCTGTGCGCAAAATCTTCTTAGTCATCGCTTTCCCTGCATAGTGTCCTCCCACAACTCCTTCATTTGCCTTTGATAGTATCATATGCCTTTCCTGCTCCAATACACATCTCCTAAGAATACCATCATTGTCTAACTTATACAAATTTCCTGTTATAAGTTGATAATATATGGTCTTTACTACTCACTGCTTCTTCTGCGCAACTGTAAATTCAGGTGAGGCTACTCCTGTGCTCAAGGACTGGACTATATCTGCAAAGTATTCATCAACTATCTGTACTGCAAACAAGTGTCCATTTGATAGACTGTCATCCAAATTTTCTGTATCTTCCCTTATTAGTATGTGCAACAAATGATAAGGTCCTGAGTTCAATTTCTCTAGTTTCACAATCACTTCAAAGTCATACTCCTAAAATAGTAATAGCCATTTGCATATCTTCCCCCCCAACACTGGCTTATTGACTAAGAATCTCAACACAAAATGATTGGTATACATCTTAAAATGTGATCCTAGCAGATAATTCCTAAACTTTTGTAGTGCATACACCATTGCCAGTCCTTCATGCTCAGTAGTAGTGTAATTTTGTTCAGTAGTCGACAACTTTCTGCTGGAAAATGAAATAGGATGATCCAAACCTCCTTCTCCTAGCTGAGCTAGAACTGTGCCTAATGCTATAGAGGATGTATCTACATGGACATGGAATTCCTTCTTCCAATCTGGAAATACTAAAATCGGTGCGGTAACCAGTTTCTACTTCAAAGTATCCAAACTTTGTTGACATTCCTTGTTCCATTGAAACTTAACCTCCTTCTTCAATAATTTCTCCAATGAGGCTATGATCTGCGTGTATCCTCTAATAAAATTTCAATAGTACCCCATATGACCCAATGTTTCTTGCAGTTATCACACTAATGTAGGTGGTGGTAAATAAACAATAAAAAAAGTCTTCACAAGATCAACCAAAAGTCCTTGTTTACATACTACATGACCCAACAAGATACCAAATGGTGTGCAAAAAATGCACTTTTTCAAGTTCAAAGAAATATGGAATTGTCTACATATGTCCAATATCAAGCGCAAAGTTTCAACATGGTCTTTGAACAAACCGAATATTGTCCAATCATCCAAATATACTTCCAAGAACTTATGAATAAATTCTTTAAAAGCTGCGACAACAAATCAAGAAAATATTGTTGGTGCATTTTTCAATCCAAATGCCATGATTGTATACTGATAGCATCCCCATTATATCGCAAAGGTTTTCTTATGCCTATCTTCCTGTGCAATCTTGATATGGTGATATCGGGAAAATCCATCAATAAATGAGTAAGCTTGGTGTCCTCCTACATTTTCCAAAACTTCATCTATAAACAGAGTAGGAAACAGGTCATGCAATAAAGCATCGTTCAATTTCCACAGATCCACACATATTCTAATTCCGCCTGTTTTCTTGTCCTGGATCACCATCGGACAGATCCATTATGACTCTATTACAGGTTCAATAATCCTAGCTTCCAGCATCATGTCTATCTCTGCTTTCAACTTCTTCTTATATATTGGGTTCAATCGATATGGTCTTTGTTTCACTGGATTGGCATCCAACTTCAAAGGAATCTTCATCTCTTCTAGTTCTCCAACAATCCCTTTCATCTCTAAGAATGTAGTCGGAAAAAGGTCCTTGTATTCATGCAGTAAATCAACAATCTTCTCAACAGTTTCTTTATTTCAGTAATCTACAATGTTAATGAACTTGGGGTTATCCTTCATACCAATATTCACTTTGCGCATTCTCAAAAACTTTTCATACTCGACAGATTCAAGCTCGAGACCCTAAACTTCACACTCTCCTTTGGTTTTTGGTATTTGTAAATTTATCGCGTCTTCGTCTTCTTGGTCTTCTCCAGCAACATTATATCATTCCAAAACCTCTTGAACAATCGCATAATATATGGGCGCACTACATAAGGTTGCTGATATCTTCAAATCTTATGGTGTAAATGTCTTGGTCTTGATAATATGCAGAGTTGTGTCTACCGAAGGCGTATCATATTCAAACTTGAAAGTTACCTTAAAGTTGCGAGTCAAGTTTTCCCAGTCTATTGTTCCTCTGCATACTTCCAGTTCTAAGTACTAGTTCTTCGTGATCGTATCCAAACTATGTACAAACAAGTGTGTCCATTCATGCTTAGGTACTAAGCTCCATGTCATTGTGCACTGTGTAAGATGATGTATAGGACAACTCAACCCAATATACTTCTGTGCGGAATATTCATATTTTTTTCAGAAACTAACCCGTAACAACCTTCTGCATTGCTACCAATTCTCTATTCTATCCTTATGTTCAACCCACCATCTTGCAAGAGTCACTTTCAACACAATGTCCAAAGATAACAATCTCTATTGATCTGGTATCTACAATTCAAATTCTCTTAAAAAAATATCTGCATCTATTAGTCCATCATACTTCGGGGGATCACATACCTCAACTCCAATCGAGTGCAATGTGCGTGTAATATGAGCATATCTCCTTGTAGGAACCTCATGTAACCTCTGTTTCCAATGTTTTAGGGCTTCTTCTGAATCTGACACGTAATAAATTATACTTCTCCAACTGAGTACACCTTCAACAATATGATTGATATAGTTATCCATCCATGTGGTCATATTGTAAAGGTTATTGATTTGTTTTCCTTTGTTGGTTCCACATATCGCCTACCTTTTGGGATCCAATGGCGCAGTAACTCTTAAGTATGCTACTTCAAAAATTATTTGTGTATTTTTTAGATCAATAATAGTACGATTATCAAAAGTCCAATCGAGTCCAAGTAACGCTAGATAAGGTTTACTACCATCCATTATATTGATTACTTCAAAATTTGTTGTGCTGCACACTCCATCTATGTTAACATTCACCCCTGTCAATCTTCCAATCAGGACAATCTTTTGTTGATTTGATAGCCTCAACTGAATAGGTGGCCATATGAACTTTGGTTTTCCCATCATTTCCGATATCTTCTTCGGAATGACATTCACATCAGATCCCAGATCCAAGATAATATTATCCGTATCAAAGTCTCCTACCTGCTTATTAAGTGAGAAACCCATATTCATCCTTTTCTTGTGTTGTACATGGTTAAGTGGTCATTGTGCACTAGGTACTTTTTTATCTTGCAGGCATAGGTCGATCATCCCACGTAGTGCGTTCAATGCAGTTTCATCCTTCATTAGTTCTAAACAACTCTTTTAGAAACTTTTCAGAGTACTTACCTTCTCAATTTTCCTTTCTGTCATCGAGGGGTCATAAGATGGAGGCATGTCATACACAAGTTGCGAAGTTGATGCTACCCATTCTATTTCTAACATCTCCTTCCTTACTTTCTTGTATGTGTCTCTCTCCCTTCTTGGATCAAATGTCGGAGGAGGTTCTGTTTCTTTTCTGACCCACTAGTCAGTTCAAATTCCTCGTTTCATCGCATCAGCTCCTGTTCTTTCTCCTCTGTGCGTAATTGTTGCTCCTCTTGGTCTATCATTGCACTCTTCTATTGATATAATTTGAACATTCTGGTTCCTCTTTCCCTGCCACTTTGCGATTAGTTGCAGACAATCTTTTGTCACATGATCCAACTGTCTACAGTATGTACATGTCGTGCAGGGATTCGAACAATCTCGCGCTAAATTCCCATGCTGGTTACAATTATAACATACAATCGGTCCTCTTTCTTTGTCAAATCCTCCTCTTCCTCAATTGTAGCCTCTCAAAGTATTATACTGCGGTACCCCTCCTTCCAGTCCTTCTTCCTCTTGAACTCTGTAGGCATCCATGGTGCATTCTCTCATGAGATCGAGTGCGCGACATTCCTTTTCATCATGTCCTACTAACTTAAAAAAATTAAAAAATAATTTCTTGGCAGTGCTCTGATACTTCTACATAAAAGGATAGGCAGTCGGGTGATGACCCATCATTCTTCATATCTCACAACATACCCCTCCTCCCGGTGCCAAGGGATTCGGTGCTCCAGTAGCTAAATATTCTCTAAAAGATGGACTCATTCTTATGATGACCTTCTATTATGCAGGTAACACACCAAACTTATTCGTGCTTTTCCTTCCCTTTAGCAAGCTCTTGCAACTTAATTTTCAATGCTGCTAACCCGATCCATTCCTGCACCATTTTCTCCTACATGGGATGCTTCCAATTTCATGGTGATTTCTAGCGCGTCTGATTGCGACATAATCTTCTGTTGTGTCAAGGGGAAATGTATATGTGGCAATAATCCCACAATGAACCATTACATATGTTTCTCACCTGGAATCACAATAAATGATCAATTCYTGAGTTCAATTTCCCTGGTTTCATAATCACTTGAAATCATACTCYTGAAATAGTAATATCCATTTGCATATCTCCCCCCCCCAACACTGGATTATTGATTAAKAATATCATCACAAAATGATCGGTATACATCTTAAAATGTGATCCTAGCAGATAATTCCTAAACTTATGTAGTGCATACACCATTGCCAGTCCTTCACGCTCTGTAGTAGTGTAATTTTTTTCCAGTAGTCTACAACTTTCTGCYAGAAAATGAAATGGGATGATCCAAACCTCCTTCTCCTAGCTGATCTAGAACTATGCCTAATGCTACAGAGGATGTATCTACATGGACATGGAATTCTTTCTTCCAATATGGAAATACTAAAATTGACACAGTAACCAGTTTCTGCTTCAACGTACCCAAACTTTGCTGACATTCCTCGTTCAATTGAAACTTAGCCTCCTTCTTCAACAGTTTCTCCAACGAGGATGCAATTTGCGCGTATCATATAATAAAATTTCTATAGTACCCCGTATGACCCAATTTTTGTCGCAGTTGTCACACTAATGTAGGTGGTGTAAAATCAACAACAACAACAATCTTCGTAGGCTCAACCAAAATTCCTTGTTTACATACTACATGACCCAACAATATACCAAACAGTTCATAAAAAATGCACTTTTTCAAGTTCAAAGAAATATGGAATTCTCTACATATGTCCAACATCAGGCGCAGAGTTTCAACATGGTCTTTGAACAAACTGAATACTGTCCAATCATCCAAATATACTTCCAGGAACTTATGAATAAATTCTTTAAAAGTTGCGACAACAACTTGAGAAAATATTGCTGGTGCATTTTTCAATCTAAATGGCATGACTGTATACTGATAGCATCCCCATTCTGTCACAACAGTTTTCTTATGCCTATCTTCTTGCGCAATCTTGATCTGGTGATACCCGGAAAATCTATCCGTAAATGAGTAAGCTTCTTGTCCTCCTATATTTTCCAAAACTTCGTCTATAAACAAAGTAGGAAAGAGGTCATGTAAGCAAAAATCGTTCAATTTCCATAGATCCACAAAAATTCTAATTCCGTCTGTTTTCTTATCCCAGATCACCATCAGACTGATCCATTCTGACTCTATGACATGTTCAATAATCCCAGCTTCCAACATCCTGTCTATGTCTGCTTTCACCTTCTGCTTATATACTGGCTTCAATCGATACGGTCTCTACTTCACTGGCTTGGCATCCAGCTTCAAAGGAATCTCCATCTCTCCTAGTTCTCCAACAATCCCTTTCATCTATGAGAATGTAGTCGAAAAAAGATCCTAGTATTCGTGCAGTAAATCAACAATCTTCTCAACAATTTCTTCATTCCAATAATATCTAATGTTAACGAACCTAGGGTTATCCTTCGTACCAATATTCACTTTACGTATTCTCAACTACTTTGCAGACTCGACAGATTCAAGCTTGGGGCCCTCTACTACACGCTCTCCTTCAGTTTTTGGCATTCATAAATTTCTCGGGTCTGCATATTCCCGGTCTTCTCCAACAACATTATAACATTCCAAAACCTCTTGAACAATCGTAGAATATATGGGTGCACTACATAAGGCTGTTGGTATCTTCAAATCTTCTGGTGTAAATATATTGGTGTTGATAATCTACAGAGTTGTGTCTACCAAAGGGGTATCATCTTCAAACTTGAAAGTTACCTTAAATTTACCTTAAAGTTGCAATTCAATTCTTCCCAGTATGTTGTTCCTCTGCGCACTTCCAGTTCTAATTACCTGTTCTTCGAGATCGTATCCAGAGTGTGTACAAATAAGTGTGTCCATTCATTCTTAGGTACTAAGATCCATGTCAGAGTGCACTATGTAAGATGATATATAGGAAAACTCAACCTGAAATACTTTTGTGCAGAATATTTAGATTATGTTTCGAAGCTGACATGTAAGAGCCTTATGCATTGCTGCCAATTCTCTATTCTATGCTTATGTGCAACCCACCATCTTGCAAGAGTCGCTTTCAGCATGATGTCCAAAGATAGTAATCTATGTTGATCTGGTATCTACAATTCAAATTCTCTTAAAAAAATATATGCATCTATTAGTCCATCAACTTCAGGGGATCACATACCTCAGCTCCAATCCAGTGCAATGTGTGTGTAATATGAGAACATTTCCTTGTAGATACCTCATCTAACCTCTGTTGCTAATTTTCCACATCTTCTTCTAAATCCGACGTGCAAGAACTAATACTTCACCAACTAAGTACACCTTCAGCAATAACATTAATATAGTCATCCATCCGTGTGGTCATACTGTAAAGGTTATCGAGTTCTTTTCCCTTTGTTGGTTTCACATATTACCTACCTTTTGTGGGATCCAATGGAATAGTAACTCTTAAGTCTACTACTTCAAATATCATTTGCCACTTTTTCAAATCAATAATAGTCTAGTTATCAAAATCCCAATCAAGTACAAGTTGATCTAAAATTGAAGAAGACTTGAAACTTGAATAAATATTGCAAGTGAAATTGTTATGTGTTTTTAAAGCAACCGGATCAATTTGTAACACATAATAAAGGATTACTTATGTAAAGATACACATAGATAGCATAATAAATCATTGAACAT